>CM069767.1:1830000-1932500 GCA_036169595.1 Dictyostelium firmibasis
ATGTGGGATGGTGATTTAAGATTATATGTTTTTCATATTTATTGAAAACTTATTGATAATTTATAAAAAAAATTATAAAATAATAATCATAGGTGGTGGTGGGTAAAAAAAATAATTTGATTTGTGTACATGTGTGTTTGTGTGGTAAAGATTTATGTATGTGTTTTTTTTGTGTGTGTTTGAGTGTTTGTGATAATTTTTAAATTCTCTTTCTCTCAGTCTCTCTCTTAAAATAAATAAATTATTGATAAAGCTAATATTATTTTAATCCTATCTAGTTTTATTGATAAGTGATATTTTTGAATGTATATTATATTGATGTGAAATACTAACACATAAATATCCACAATTGTATGATAGAAAGAAAATAAAAAAAAAAGAAAAAAAAAGAAAGGAAAGGAAAGAATAAAAAATAAAATAAAAGAAAAGATAGAGATACCTACTATTTAGTTGATTTGCTAATAATTTCGTTGTCATTTCATAAATTTGAAAAATGAAATATGTCAATATAAAAAATTTATAAAATGTAGAATCTTGAAATGATCTGTAATGTTTTTTTTTTTGTTTTTGCCTTTTTTCTATTAATATATTTCTCTTTTTCTCTTTTTTTATATAAAAAAAAAAAATATATATTAACTAAAGAAGTAGTAATTTATAACTTTATTTTCTCTTTTATTGTGAAGAAATAATCAAACAATAAATAATAAAAGAAAAAATAATAAATTAACAAATCAATAGAATTTGTTATATATACAAATATATATATATATATAATATATATAAACTTATATATATATATATATATAATTGTTAAAAAAATGAATTTAAAAAAAGTTTTTTATTTTTTGTTTTTTTTTTATTTTTTTTTTTTTTTATTTTTTTATTTTTTATTTTTTTTTTTTTTTGAGTGTGATAAAAATAGATTTGAATGTGTTTATGTCTCTAAATTTTAAAAAAAAAAAAATAAAAAAAAAATAAAATAATTATTAAAAAAAAAAAAAAATAAAAAAAAAAAAAAAATAAAAAAAAAAAAAAAAATAAAAATTAATTTGATTCATATATAATATGGTTAATAATAATAAAAAAAATAAAAAAATTCACACAATGTGTTCCCCTATCGTACTCCCCTTGATATTTTTCTTTTAAAATTGGTTATTAAAAAAAAAAAAAAATAATAAAAAAATTATGATAAAAATATACATTGAAAATTTTTTTTTTTTAAAAAAGTTATTGGAAAAAAAATAGCATAATATTAACTTAAATAAATAAACTTTTTATTGTGTTTCAAATTCTTTTTTTTTTTTTCTATTTTGAATCTCTCAAATTTAATTACCATAATATATTTGAAATATTCTCATTAATAGTTAACACAATCAAAAATTATTGAATGAAATAATTGTGTTATCCAAATGATCATTTGGAAATAAAAAAAAAAAAAGAAAAAAAAAAATAATTAAAAAAAAAAAAAAAAATTTTTATTATAAAAATGGCCTGCCAACAATTTGGCTTTTTTTTTTTTTCATAATTTTTTGAATGAATTAATTTTTAAAAAAAAAAAAAAAAAAAAAAGATTTTTTTTTATAATTTTTTTTTTTTTTTTTTCAAAGATACTTTTGCTCATACTCAAATATATATATAATTACATAAAATGAATTACGAAGACGACAATGTTGAATCAGGACAAGCTGGTAAATCAGATGCTGAATACAAAGCTGATATTGCCAACAGAGAAAAAGAAGTCACTAAAGCATTAAATGCGTATGTCTTTTACTTTTTTTTTTTTTTTTTTTTTTTTCATTAAACATTTATTTTTAATATGTGTGATTGATCATCACTTTTTTTTTTTTTAAATTTTTTTTTTTAAAATTTTTTTTTTCAAAGAACATTATACTAAAATAACTTTAAAAAAAGTGGTAAACCACAAGATGCTTTAAGTGTAGCCTTAGCTGATCCACCAATTTACACCAAAACAGCTGCAATCAAGGTAAGAGACCAAACATTAACATTCACATCGACCTTTTAGATTTTTTTTAATAAATATATAATATAAGTGAATAGATTCTAATATTATCTAATACCACTTTTAGGATCAAAATGCAACCATCGTCCTCAACCTTTTAGGTAGTTTTAAAGATAAAGATGTTGAAACAGCAGTTGAAACACTCAATGATGATCAACTCGATATTTTAATGAAATATGTCTACCGTGGTCTTGCTGTTGGTGAAAATTCACCAATCTTTTTCAAATGGCACGAATGTGTCCTCAAAAAGGGTGGTGCTGGTACAATCGTTAGAGTTATCTCTGAAAAGAAAACTGTTTAAGCAACTATCAACCCGAATCTGTAACCATTAAAAAATAGGTTTCTATTTATTTAAAAAAAAAAAAAAAAAAAAAAAAAAAAAAGAAAAAAAAAAAAAGAAAGAGTTGAATATACAAAAATTAGCAAACAAAAATGATATTATTGTAGTTGCTAATTTAAATATATAGTTTTACTTTTTTTTTTTTATTTTTTCAAATGTAATGTTCTAATATATACACCAAAAAAAAAAAAAATAAAATAAAAATCAAAAAAAAAAAAAAACAAAAAAAAAAAAAAGGTTTTAAATCATTGTACTTTTCTTTTGTTACACTTTTTTTATTTTTTTTCTATTCATCACTAAAATAATGCATAAAATAATAAGTCATATCGGTTTTGAATGAAATTTCGCCGGTGCCTTGTTTTGGGAACTTTGTACCATCCAGTTTTTTAACTTCAACACCAAAATCATGTAAATTTAATAAATTGTATCTATCTTTAATACACTTAGAATCTTTATCACAAGATCTATGACCACCATCTAAATCTCTACATTTACCATATGCAAATGGATTCTCCCCTAAAAATTTATAAATAAATAAATAAATAAATAAATAAATAAATAAATAAATAAATAAAAAAATAAATAAATAAATAAATAAATTAATACAAACTTGTAAATAGATGGACTGGAAAAGTTGGGTTATCATCGAAATTTAAACCTTCTTCATATATTGGTGGGGGAATGGGATCTTCTTCGAAAGCTCTTTTCTTTTTTGAACCAGTTACTAAATAGGTTGGAGGTCTTGCATTGGTTGAGTTTGATTGTTTTAATGATTTATGAGTTGAATTAGCATTGATCAATACGTTGAAAGAGATATCACCAGTGATGGAATAGGATTTTGGTAATCCAAAGAATGTTAATACAACAGAGAATGGATTTTCATTGATTAAATCGTATACTTTAAATTTGTTTAAAAATATTTGAGTAAAATCGGGTCTTCTATCGTCTAGTTTATGATAAAACATCATATAATCAGTTTTTACATTAAATGAAAATAAACGTTCAACACCTATTGATAGCATACAATCTTTTGGATAGATGATCCTAATTGATAAATTACTCCATCTTTTATTCGATATTTTCGGTACAATATCATTGTAATTATTGTTACTATTACTACTATTTATATTACTCCATCCTAATCCTCCATTACTAAGGTATCCATTATTATTATTATTAAATCCATGGTTATTAATAATACTATTATTATTATGATAACTAGAATTATTTATAATGTTATTTATATTGTTATTTATATTGTTTTGTTTGTTTTTGTTGTTTTTGTTGTTGCTGCTGTCGTAACTACTTTTATCATACAAATCTATATTTTTTTGATCCTTTTCATTTTTTTCTTCATCTTCAGGTTTTATAAAACCATAAACCTCTAAACTTTGAACAAGCTTCTTTGTATTTTTTGATAAAAAAAAAGTTTTTTTTTGAAGATCCTCAACATATGAATCAGCTTCAAATGAAAGAAAATCACATCCAGCCTTAAACATATTTTTTTATTATCGTTTTTTTTTTTTTTTTTTTGTGGCGCCCAAATTTTTTATTATGGTATGGTGTTCACAAAAATATTGATATCATCAATTAAAGGTGGTATATTCTTATTCTTATATTCCGTTTTTATTTTTTTAGTGGAACAGTTGTCGATAAAAATTTTATTATAAAATAATTAAAATAAAAAAAAAAATTAAAAAATTTAAAAATAAAAAAGTTGGGCAAAAACTAAAAATTTCATTTAACTATTTTTTTTTTTTTTTTTTTTTTTTTTTTTTTATAAATTAGTGGGAAATAATATACAAAAAAACAAATTTTATTTAATTTGATTTTTCATTATATATAATTTATGTATAGAAATGAGAAATTATCTTTTTATAATAAAGAGGAGGTGAATCAATTTAATATTTGTTCAACAATTAATTTAAAAGAATTGGAGAATGAAAGTTATAATGGATTATTAAAAATATTAAGTACAATTGGACTAAGAGTTTTACCAAATAATAATAATAATAATAATAATAATAATAATAATAATAATAATAATAATAATAATAATAATAATAATAATAATAATAATAATAATAATAATAATAATAATAATAATAATAATAATAATAATAATAATAATAATAATAATAATAATAATAATAATAATAATAATAATAATAATAATAATAATAATAATAATAATAATAATAATAATAATAATAATAATAATAATAATAATAATAATAATAATAATAATAATAATAATAATAATAATGAAAATAAAAAAATAATATTAAAAAAACAAATAAAAGACTATATAATTGGATTTAATGAATATATATCAAAATTGGAAACAACTACAATAAATATTAATAATTTTCAAAGTACAATTCAAGATTTAAAGATTAAAGAGATTGATAGATCAGAGTTATTATTTTGGAAAGTTTGGAAAAATAAATTTCTATATAAAACAATAGTATCAAATTTATTTGTTAATACACATTTCTATGGTTTAGGTAAAATATATTATAAATATGATGAGATAAATAATATAGAATGGATTATTAAAAATAATCTAAATCAATTATTAGAAGATAAAGTCAAATCATGTCAGCAGTTTAAATTTAATACTTCAGTTTATGATTCACCACTTCATTGTATCATATTGGTTTATAAAAAAGGTGATTTCAAATTTTATCAACTTTTATTTAAAAACTATAAAAATCATATAAAATCAATTCATGATTTAATAAAATTATCTATAGAAAGTGGGAATATTTCTTCATTACAAGCATCACTAGAACTCTATAATAATAATAATAATAATAATAATAATAATAATAATAATAATAATAATAATAATAATAATAATAATAATAATAATAATAATAATAATAATAACAATAATAATAATAATAATAATAATAATAATAATAATAATAATAATAATAATAATAATAATAATAATAATAATAATAATAATAATAATAATAATAATAATAATAATAATAATAATAATAATAATAATAATAATAATAATAATAATAATAGTAATAATAATAATAATAATAATAATAATAACAATAATAATAATAATAATAATAATAATAATAATAATAATAATAATAATAATAATAATAATAATAATAATAATAATAATAATAATAATAATAACAATAATAATAATAATAATAATAATAATAATAATAATAATAATAATAATAATAATAATAATAATAATAATAATAATAATAATAATAATAATAAGAATGCTATTTTTGAAATTAATAAAATAAATGAACATTTAAAATTATCAATAAAGAAACTTGATATTGGTAGTATTAAAGAAATAGTATCAAACTTTAGCAAAATCAAAAACTTATTTTCAATACCTTTAGAGTTGTTTAATTTTAGGGGTAAGATTAATTCAATACTTAGAATAATTCAATACTTAGTAGATCAAAATATTATTAAAATTCACAGTAATGGTATAAGAGAGCAACTTTTCAATTCACTAAGAACATTAATGATATCTAGAAAAAATATAAAAATATTTAAACTTAAGCCATCTGGATTAATTAGTATTTGTTATTTAATTAAAAAGTGTAAAACATTGAAACAACAACAACAACAACAAGAAGAAGACCAGGTGAAAGAGGGAGATAAACAAAAAAAACAAGAACAAAAAGCAACCATTATAAATGAACCAATGTTTAAAGATGAACAATTACACCAAAGATTGGATAGTATCATTTTAACTATAAAAGATGATTTAAATGAAGATAGTTTAATTTTCAAAACAATTGAGTTCATTTATCAAGAATTCAATCTTAAACCACCTTTTCTTTTTTCAGATTTATTCAATCCAAATAATTGGATTGATCATGAAAATCCAAATAATATGGTTGACCTTGAAAATCCTCAAATTATTTTCTTCTTCTTTAAATACTTTATGATTAATCAACAGCAACAACAAAAAAATCAACAAAACTCAATAGAACAACTACAAGAAAATAAAATTGAATTTATAAATAAAATAATTGAATTTATAAATTTTAAAAGATTGACAACACTTTCAACAGCATTATTTTATATGGTTGTTGAGCATGATGATATAGAACTATTAATGCTTGTAGTATCAGGTTTAAAATGTGTCAATTTCAAAGATCACATTTATTCTTTTAATTTAAAAAATAACTCTATTCAAGACCACATAAAATCTATTAGAATGTTAGATAATTGTTATTTTAATTGGAGAATTCAATTTAAAATCGATATAAAATCTAAAGAATTATTCTATGGTTTTACAGATCACTTAATTTTCCAAAGATTTTTAAAACACCACACCACATACAGTACACACAGATCTAAACTAGTTTCTATCAAAAAGGATTTAAAAAATTTGCAATCTATTATCAATAATCATAGTGATTTCCCTTTAGTTGATCTTGGTGATACTTTCATATCAATTATATGTAATTGTGAAACAAGAGAGGAGTTTGAATTGATTTTTCCAATTTTAACAAAAATCATACGACTTACGAATTGGACCTACGAACCTACTAAAATATTTCCTGATAATAAGCAAAGAGCTCTTAAGTTAATTAATTGGGTATTAAAAAATCATGTCGGTGATATAAAGTCAGGAAGATGTATAATTAGTCAAAGTAAATCAATCAAAGGATTATTTCTTCTTAGAGATTATTTAGGTGACTATAATCAATATGTTGAAAATATAGGTCAATCTGGTAATACAAAGTGTTTAAGTGAATGGTTAGAATTTTATCATAACAATAGAGAACAACAAATTAATCTTTACAATGACTTTTATAAAATAATTTCAGATGCTAGTAGATTTGGTAGAATAAATATTTTTCAACATCTTTTTTATTTCTATCCAAGTTTAATAGTTATTAAAAATGAGAATCAAAATTCATCAGAATTAAGTGGTTACAATAATAAACAATTTAGAATAATTATTGATTTATTTCCAGTTGGTCAAAGAAAAGATTTAAATTTCTTTAGAGATTCACTTGGTTATAATATAGAAGGTTATCAAATTTAAGCTGCTTTAAAGTACTAAAAAAAAAGATTATTTGTAATAAATAGGAACATATTTATTTTATTTTATTTTACTTTATTTACAGACTAATCATTTATTATAATTTTGAGTTATTACTATTTTTTTTGATCTTGAATATTTTCATAACTATCATTATCCTTATCAATTTGATAATTTTCATCATTTTCATCATCATCATCATCATCATTTTCATCATCATCATCATTTTGATGATTTTTTGTTGTTGTAGTCAATAATAATGGTTCCTTTTCAGAATTTCTTAGTTTATTTCTTTGCTCTGAAAAACCATTAGTTACTTGAAATTTATGAGAGCTATAAGTTTTTCTTTCTGGTAGGAAACGAATCGCCAATTGATCGACTACGATTGTACTAATTGCTAATAAACCTAAACCAGAAACAAAGGTTAAAAGTAATGCTTGGAAATTAAAAGAGCCAATTTCACCATTTTGAATGAAAATTAATCTAATACCATGACGATTGTAATACATTCTTGAGCTTGTATTATCTAAAATCACCGCTTCAGGTACACCATATTCAGTATCTTCAACTTTTTTAATTGAGTAAACATATTTGAAATTATTTGTATTATAAGAGAATGTATTTGAATAAGTTATAAAAACCAATGCTACTACACCATCATATCTAATTGAGTTTGTAGAGTTAACTGATGAAGGGCTGTCTAAATTAATATTTGACAATTCAAGTAGTTTACCAATGGTTAAAATGTCAGATTTACCTGGTATACCAATTGTATTGATTCCCTCATTGATTTGAATTTCATTATTATCATTATCTAAAATGTAACCTTTCAATTGCTTTGAATTATATTGAATCAATGATGATGGTGCAAACATTGTATGATCAATTAAAATCGTAAAATCTTCAATATCTGAAACATAAACGTTTCTAGTTGATAATGTTGTATATTTACATTTTGGATTCTTTGAGCTACAATTTAAAACTTGATCCAATATTTTCACCCTAGTAGTTGCTGCAAATGAAACATCATCACCAACTGGAAATGATACAAATGCTTCATCATAATAATCACATTCTAATTTTTTAAAATCATATTTAATTGAATTATCATCACAATATGAAAAATTACTATCATCTTTAAATTCATTTGGCTAAAAAATAAATTAATTAAAAATTAAAAATTTAACTTTACACATATATATTAATAATACATACTGCTAATAAACTTGCACGAATTGAACCAACAGGTGTTTCTGTAACTAAATAACCTTTTTTATATATTGTAGAGTATATAACGATATAAACAATAATTAATACCATAAATATTATATGAAGGCTGCCCAATCTTTTATCTCTAATAGTAACAATCTTTGCTGTATTATATGAAAGTATACTATCTAAAATAGTTTTTTGTTTTTTTTTTATTAGATAATCTTTTCTTTTTATTATTTATAGAAAATTATAATATCTTGAAAAAAAAAAAAAAAAAAAGAAAAAATATACGATACCCCAATCCATTTTTTTAAAAATCATATTGAAATTATCTCTATTATTTTACATAATTGTAAAATTAAAAAAAAAAAAAATTAAATAAAAAAAAAAATAAAAAAAAAAGGTAGTTTTCCGAGTTTTTTGAAAAAAAATAAAGTGATGGTTTGGATATTTTTATTTTAATTAAATTTTTTTTTATTTTATTTTTTTTTATTTTTATTTTTATTTTTATTTTTATTTTTATTTTTATTTTTTATTTTTAAAAATCAGAAATAATACCAATATAATTAAAAGGAGTAATTAATTTTAATTCAGATTTAATATCATCAGGAATTGATAATGAATCGATGAAAGTGTGGATATCAGATTCAGTAATTTTTTTATTACCACTAACACGAGTTAATTCTTTTAAAGCTTCGTATGGTTTTGGGAAACCTTCACGACGAAGGATGGTTTGGATGGCTTCACTAACTACTGCCCAATTAGCGTCGAGATCTTTTGCAATGTTTGCTTCATTGAGTACCAATTTCAAAAGACCACGTTGAATAGATTTAAAGGATAGAAGAGAATGAGAGAAAGGTACACCAATTGAACGAAGTACAGTTGAATCAGTTAAATCTCTTTGAAGACGGGAGATTGGTAACTTTGCAGATAAATGTTCGTAGAGGGCATTTGCAACACCCATATTACCTTCAGCATTTTCAAAATCGATTGGATTTACTTTATGTGGCATTGTACTACTTCCTACTTCACCTTTGATTAATTTTTGGTTGAAATACTCCATAGAGATATAAGTCCAAATATCACGACATAAATCGATGAGAATTGTATTGATACGTTTGAAAGCATCCAAAAGGGAAGCTACATTATCGTAATGTTCAATTTGAGTTGTGAAACGCATACGTTTTAAAGATGGATGTAAAATCTTTACAAACTTCTCACTAAACGCCACCCAATCAATAGATGGGTATGAAACTTTATGAGCATTTAAATTACCTGTTGCACCACCAAATTTACAAGTATGTGGTACTGATTGTTCTAAATGATTGATTTGATTCTCTAAACGTTCTATGAAAACCATTAATTCTTTACCAACGGTTGTTGGTGTAGCTGGTTGACCATGAGTACGTGCTAACATTGGGATTGATTTCCATTGTTGAGAGAATTGACGTAATGGTTCTAAAACTGATTGTTTTAATTGTGGTAATAATACTTTTTCAACAGATTCTACAATCGATAATGGAATTGCTGTGTTATTGATATCTTGTGATGTTAAACCGAAATGAATAAACTCTGTAACAACTTCACTATATTGTAACTCTGTGTGCATTTTCTCTTTAATAAAATATTCAACTGCTTTTATATCATGATTTGTTGTTTTTTCAATTTGTTTAATCTTTTGTGCATCACTCTCTTTAAATTGTACATAAATATCTCTAAGTTTTTTATGATCTTCATCTTTGTTCACTTCATTCAATGGTTTCAATTCTTTAAGTTTACTTAATTCAATGAAATATTCAATTTCAACTTGAACACGATATTTAATTAATGCATACTCTGAAAAATATTCACTCAATCCTTGAACTTGTCCCCAATATCTACCATCAATTGGTGAAATTGCTGTTAAATTATTTAATTGAATATTATTTGTTGCCATATTTTCTATTTTTAGAAAAATTAAAAAAAAAATTGTTTATAAAAAAATTTTATTAATATAAAAAAAAAAAAAAAAAAGATGTATAAAAAACAATTATTTATTTATTTATATAATAATAATTACATCTTTTTATCCTGAATAAATTAAAAAATATTAAATTAAAATAAAAAAATACTGGAAGCTTTTTAAACTACAAAAAAAAAAAAAAAAAATTTTAAAAAAAAAAAAAAAATAATTCCGAAAAATATATTTTTTTTTTTTTTTTTTTATTTTTTGTTCAAATAGCCGTATCAAACATAAATACCCCCTCAAAGTGCCGGTTGAATTTAAATTTTTTTTTTTTTTTTTTTTTTTTTTACACAATTAAAGTATTTTTAGTATTATTTGATCAAAATAAAAAAGACCTTTACCAATTTGTTTTTATTTTTTTTTAATAGAAACATGTTAAAAATTTATGGGACAGATAGTAATTACAAATATTTGGTTGTTCTGATTGAAGAGTTAAAAAACTTACTCAATGGATAATATTAAATTTTATTTTAAAAAACCAACCCCGTTTGTATAGATCATAGGTTTTTGTTTTTGGTTAGTTATTGATTTATTTGATTGTATTTTTTTTTTTTTTTTTTGTAAGAATAAATAAAAAAATAAACAAAAAAGATATACAATAGAAAATAAGTATTTTTAGTTGAATTTTAAATTACTTTATTCAGTTTTTTCATTTCTTTTTCCATCATGATACATCGAAGAACCATTTTTATTCGTTCCTCTGTAAGAGTAATTCGCATTGTATCTACCGCCACCTCTTCTACCACTGTTATAACTTTTTTTATCACCTGTTTGTTGTGGTTGTTGTTGCTGTTGTTGTTGTGGTTGTTGTTCTTGTTGTTGTTGTTGTTGTTGTTGTTGTTGTTGTTGTTGTTCCTCTTCTGGTCTTTTTTGAGCTTCGTCAACTATTGAATGTTGTTGGGTTGGATCAGTTGTTGGTTTTGGTTGTTGATTTTGTGTAGATTGTTGGTTACCATTTTTGCTTTCAGAATTTCTTTGATTATTTTCATTTGTGGTTTGCTCTGGTTGTTGGTGATGTTGTTTCTCTTGTTGTGTTGGTTGTTGTTCTTGTGTTGGTTGTTGTTCTTGTTGGGTTGATTGTTGATGTTGTTCATGTTTTTGGTGTTGATAATGATTGTGGCTATCATAGTTGTCATATGATCTAGGTTGTCTTCTGTTATTTCTTCTTCCGTCTCTGTTTTGTTGATGTTGGTTGGAATGATTATTATGGTGATGGTGTTGGTTTTGATGTCCATAATTATATCCTTGATTATATTGTTGTGTTTGTTGATGTTGATGTTGTTGTTGTTGATGGTGATGGTGATGATGTTGTTGTTGTTCTTGTTGTTGTTGTTCTTGTTCTTGTGGTTGTTGTTGTGGTTGTTGTTGTTCTTGTTGTTGGTGTTGTTGTTGTTGTTGTTGGTGGTGTTGTTGTTGGTGTTGTTGTTGGTGTTGTTGTTGATGTTGTTGTTGGGGTTGGTGATGTTGTTGTTGTTGTTGATGTTGTTGATGTTGTTGATGTTGTTGTTTTGATTGCTGCTTTTTATTTTGTTGTTTTTGGGTGTAGAGAGAAGCGGCTTTATCAGAGCTAGTAACAATACCCTTGATCATTGCAGATGAAAAACCTGCATGTTCCATTTGATTTAAACCTGCAATGGTACAACCTTGTGGTGTTGTTACTAAAATATTAAAAAAATATATATTAATAATGGGAGCGAGCAAGTAGTTTGAATATATACATATAATTACCTTTATCAATTTCGTATTCTGGATGGAAGTTATTTTCTAATAATAATGTAGCGGCACCTTTGGCAGTTTGAGCAGCGATTCTAATTGCATCTTCAGCATGGAAACCAATTTCACAACCACCTTGTGCAGCAGCTCTGTTGAAAAAAAGAGAATTTTTACATTAGAATATATTAATAAATACCTTTTTATGAATGAATGAAATGAAATATTATTATTTACCTAATAGCTCTACAAAAGAATGCGATACCACAAGCACATAAAGCAGTGGCAGGAACTATTTGTTCTTCACTTAAAACGATGGTCATACCTAAACAATTGAAAATTTTTTTAGCGATATCCAATGCATTATCCTTTGCTTTATCCAATGGTGAATTTGTTGATTTTTGATGTGAAGAACGAATTGCTAAACAAGTCATACTTTGACAATGTTGAATAGCAGTGTTTGGCATTGCTCTAACGATTGCTACATCCTTTTCTAAATGTGATCTAATGTCCTCAATAGATGCACCAGATACAACACTGATGATTATATGATTCTCTGTTATTGATTGTTTAATGGAGTCTAATAGATCATCTAATTGTGCTGGTACAACACAAATGATTACAATCTTACATCTAGATACTGCATCATGATTTGAGGATGTCACATGATATCCCTCCCTTTTTAATGGTTCAATTGTTGATAGATTTCTTTTGGTCAATACAATTTGATTTGATTTATATTGTTTCGATGCAACTAATCCCCTTGCAATTGCATGTCCTAAATTACCACATCCCAAAACTGCAACTCCATTTTCATAAAATTTCATTTTTAATTTTCTGTTTTATTTTCTTTGATTTCAAAGTTTTCGATTATTTATTATGTATATTTATTTATTAATTTATTTCTTTTAAGAACCAAAAAAAAATTATTATTACTTATATGAATTTTTTTGAAAAAAAAAAAAAGTTATCACCCACAATGAATAAAGTTTAAAAAAAAAAAAAAAAAAATTAAAAAAACAACCTAAAAAAAAATTCAAAAATTTATAAAAAAATTATAAAAAAAATTTAAAAAAAAAAAAAAGATGAACCCAAAATAAAAATAAAGTGGGAACAACGAGATGAAAAATAAAAAAAAATAAAAAATAAAAAAAAAAATAAAAAATAAAATAAAAAAAACCAAGATTTTATTTAGTTTGTCATTTTTATTATTTTTGGTTCAGGTAATTCCTTTACAAATATAAAAGTTGTATATAAACCTATTCAAAGAAAAAGAAAAAAAAAGAAAATTACAAAAATAGTATTAATATTATAGTATATTATTTTAGTTTTACAAAAAAAAAAAAAAAAAAAAAAAAAAACCTACCTATTAAATCTAATTGGTTTTGTTCAATCTTTTTAATTCCACTTATATATACACCAGATTGCTTTAATTTACTTTCATAATTCTTTTTATTCTCATCATAAAATTCTGATAAATTTGTTGCTTCTACTAATGTTAAATTATATTTTTTACAAATGCTATTTATTATAATTAATAAAAATTAAAAAATATAATTAGTAAATTTTTTTTTTCTATTTTTTTTTTTTTTTAATTTCATATAATAAATAATTACTTTAAAAATGAAGGGAAATGAACTAAATTTTCTGATAAATTCAATTCTGATTGTATACTTAAATTATATTTACAACCAAAAAATGATTGAATTTCAGAATCAAAGGTGATATTGAATAAATTTGATTTGATTATTGGTAAACCAGAGGAAGTTGTTTCTTTTTGAGCTTTGTACCAAAGTGCCGAAGAATCAGGCATCATACCAAAAAAAAAACCACCAACTTTTAATCTACTACTTGCATTCTTTATAAATTGTTCTGCTTGAATTGGGTCTGTGAATGAATTTTGTAAACCATCAAAACATGCCACAACATCAAATAAAGGTAATTTTGAATTAATATTATTATTATTATTATTATTATTATTATTATTATTATTATTATTATTATTATTATTATTATTATTGGTTTGTTGTAAAAATAATTCAATATTATCTTTATTTAAATCCATTGTAATGAAATCAGCTTCGAATGGTTCATTCTTTGCATGCCATTTATTTTTAGATTCTATCGCATTACTTTTTGATGATTCGAAGCAATAATATCTTTTTATTTTAGCACGTTCCCATTTACCTGTATCTAAACCAATCGCACTATAAATTTCTGCCGCTGTGTCATTCTCTTCAACCAATTCTGTTATCAAAATCGTCTTCACCCATGCTTGATAAGCTTTAAATTGCCATACTGATGTTTTTTGTGGTAAAAAATTCATTTTTATTTATATATTTGTAAAATTTTATATATATATTACAATCGAAAAAAAAAAAAAAAATAAAAAAAATAAAAAATAAAAAATAAAAAATAAAAATATTTCACAAAAATAGGGGAAAAAAAGTTAAAAAAAAAAAAAAATAAGTTTATATAAACTTAATCTATGATGCTTGAAAATTCTAATTCAATTAGTGAAAAAAGGGTAAAAATGAAAAAAATATGAAAAATAAAAAAAAAAAAAATTTCAAAAAAAAAAAAAAAAAAAAACAATAAAAATAAAAAATAAAAATAAAACACAAATGTCACCGATTTTTATTTATCTTAAAACCCTTTTTTTCCTTTTTCCTTTTTTTTTTTTTTTTTTTTTTTTTTTTTTTTTTTTTTTTTTTTTTTCATATAATTTTTTTATTATTATTATTTTATTTATACATAATTTAGTTTAATTAATTTAATTAATTTAATCATTTAAAATAAAACTATTTGAAGTTGAATTTGATTGAAGATCATTAAAACATTTATCACAAACTCTGACTGGGTTATTAATTCTATACTTTTTAATTGGACATTTATGAGAGGTACAAGATTCACAAAATATTTTTCCACAACAATGACAATGAACACGAGCTTTCATTACATGTAACAAAGTGAATGATTGTTTACAACCCATACAACTATTTAGAGCTGAAGAGAATGGGATCTCTCTTGGTGGTATAAAACTAAATGGTAAATAACGATGAATGAAATCTATGGCAGTTTTAATACCATCCTCTCTCTTTAAGAGATGTGACATTTTATTGGCTTTTGCTCTAACCGATGGTTCATTCAACATTGAAACGATATGAGATGCCAATGATTTAGCCGTTAGTGTATCAAATGGTATTGATGTACCAACACCAGTTTGTTTAATTCTTTCACCCCAAAAGAATTGATCACCAAAGAATGGTACCACTATAGTTGGTTTAGCAGCTATTAAACTTGCAGCAACTGTACCAGCACCACCATGACTAATTACCAATGATACCTTTTCAAATAACCAACTATGATCCACTGGTTTCTTTAAAAGATAAATTCTATTATTAATATTTGGTTTATTTTCTCCATTATTTTCAGTATTGTTATTTTGTTCATCAATACTTAAACCACCCCAACCTTGTGAAATGATTGCTCGTTTACCTGATAATTTAATGGCTTCAATTAATAATAATGATAAAGCAGTTGGATTATCGATTACAATTGAACCGAAACCAATATAAATTGGAATATCATCTTTTTCAGTTGAAGATTCATTAAGGAATTGAATTAAATCTTGAGGTGGTAAATCTGAATCTACTTGAGTTTTTAAGGTCCAATAACCAGCGATTGCAATTTCACCCGACCAATCTGGTGGTTTTGGTACCAAATATTTACTGAAACAATAGAGGTAGGGCATTCTATAGGTTTCATTTATAGATACCGATGAATTCCAAGGTGGTATTTTTAAAGTTTCAGTACGCCATTGATTGATTTGACCACTTATCGGTTGCCATAATATTTTCTCCATCATTACATGAGTTGCTAAATTGAAAACTCCACCCATTTGATGAGATGCAAACGGTGCGAATGGATTTGGGTAGGTTCTAGTTCTAGTGAATGGCATAGTGAATGCATTAAAAAATGGAATTTGTAATGCTTCACCAATATGAGGACCTGCAAAACAACCTGGTGTAGCAATCAATACTTGAGTATTACTATTTTGAACCGCTTTCCAACATGTCAATAAAAGGTCATCTATAAATGATCTAAATCTACTTAATGCCTCCTTTATGAATTTCGGTGTGAAAATACCATTTCTAACACAAAGATCCATCAATTCCTTTGGATCACCACCCAATGGTTGATAATTTAATCCAAACTCTTTGGTAATTAAATCCCTATACAATTCATGAGTTGCCAATGTAACATTATGACCATACTCTCTCAAACCTAATGATAATGCTATAAATGGTTGAATGTCACCTCTTGATCCAATAGTTAAAATTGTTATTCTTAATGGTTTAACAGGTAAAATAGGTGAACTAACTAAACTTGAAAATCCTGGTGATTGAGCTATTGTTAATGGTGCCATTAATCTTGGTGATATTAAATTTGTTGATTTTGGTTGTTGTTGTTGTTGTTGTTGTTGTTGTTGTTGTTGTTGTCCACTATGAATTTTTAATGGTGATAAAATTGGTAATGATTTTATAGACTTTCTAATTTTATCTACATCTTCTTCAATATTTGAAATAATACTAGTGTTGCCATTGTTCTTACTATTGTTATTTTCATCATCAATAATCTCTTGAATATCACTATAAACTACACTAGATGGTAAAGTTGATTGAATAGATGGAGTACTTAAAGGTGATGTAATGGATGGTGAAACTACTAATGGTGATGTAATGGTTGGTGAGCTTGAAAGAGAATTTGTTGAGCTTGATTTCTTATTATTATTATTGTTTGCTTTTAACCAAGTTTCATATAAAATTTGATAAACTCTATTTCTATGAATAAAAGATGCAAATTGAAATTCGTGATGACTTGCAGTTGTAATTTTTATACCATTTGGAATGAAGGCAGAATACTTTTTAATTTCAATCACTTGAGATAATGGAATAATGATTGTTCTTTTTTGGAAACCAAATTTTGATCTAAAACAAATATTATTATTACTAATATAAAGGAAACCATATTTTAATTGAGCGCCTTTAAAATTTGTACAATTGAACCACGTAATTAAAACTTCATCAGCTGGTAAACCAAGTTTATTCTTAATTTTTATACTCTCTAAAGGTGTGAATATACTACCTTCACTATTGCCATTAATATTTAAATCACTATTGGAGGTGCTATTAGATGTAGGTGAGGAATCTGATAAAGTTTTTGGAATTTGTTTCCAAGTTTCTAAAATTAAATTATAAAAACTATTTATATTATTTAAGGAGCCAAAGATCCATTTGTGATCCATAGTTATAATTTTAACACATTGGTTAAAGAATAATAGGAATCTTTCTTTTGTTACACTAACAATATCCTCGAATGGAATCAATGCCTTTTTCATTAAAACTTCCTTAACTTTATAATGATTATTATTAACCATGACCACTGAATTATCATGTTGACTTTGTTCTGGATAATCAAAATCAGATTCAGAGTCTGTATCAGAATCTGTATCTAAATCACGATCATGTATTGATGTTATACTCGATGAACTATTTTGTTGCTGTAATAGTTGTTGTTGTTGTTTATCTAAAGGTGATGGATTAAATGCTATATAAGACTTGGTTATATAAACTGTACCTTCAACATTTGAATCATAAGAATAATAATACAATGAACAATTTTGAAACATAATCACTGTTTCATCCAATGGCAATAATGGGAAAATATCATGAAACGTCGAATTTATACTTGAATTCTTTTGAATAATTACTGTTTTTTCATGGGTTGTTGATGTAGGAGTTGAAGATGTAAGTGGTGATGTTGAAGGTGTAATTGTTGTTGTTGTTGTTGTTGTTGGATTTGTTGTATGTGGTATTAGAGTATTATTACTATTATCGTCCATTTGCTGTTGTTGTTGTTGATGTGGTTGCTGTTGTTGTTGTGGATCTAAATGACTTGAAGATTTTGATCTAAATAACGGAATTGGTAATGATTTTGGAATTGGAATTGAAAAATTTGGTAAGGAAGGTATTGGTAATTTCCAAGATCTAATTCCACTACTAATCAATTGATAGGTTGATCTATGTCCCTTTTCGTCATGTTTTGGTTCATCTATTGGAGGTATTTGACCAATGGTTGAAAAGAAAATTTTTGGATTTGAACGAGCTAAACAAGTTGAAATAACATTAAAGAATGTTTCAATGTCTTCGATTGAATCAAAGAATAGTACATCATAATCGGTAGTATATACTTTTAGAGCGTCACGATTATCGGATTTCCTGTCGATTGTGATAGCATAGATATCTGATTCAGGTATAATTAAAACACTATCTAAAGACGAGAAATATAGTGTACCCTCACTAGTTGCATATAAAACACCCTCATAAGAGAATTCTTCATCTTGGTAAAAAATACATGGTGTTTCAATCAAAAGATCAACACCTTGTGATAATTTGAAAGTTTTTTGAAATTCCAATAGACGTTGTTGTTTTTCGGGTTCAACTATTGTCACCCCACGAATTCTATTCCAAAGTTTAATTAACAATGAACAGATTTCATTGGATGATGATGATGGTGTAACTAAACAATTCTCGCCCTTTTTCAAAGTTAAACATAATGAATCAAAGAATAAAGCGGCATTAGATTCCATAGTAATTGAAACTATATCACCAATTGGAATGGTAACATTTAGATTTTTTTGCATTCTATTGATTTCATGATACCAATGTTCCAATTGTGGTTCAGTATCCATTTGAATTAAATGAATCGAGGTATTAGTCATAATTTGTAAACAAAATGGTTTACCAGTTTCTTCAGGGTCCAACTTATCGACTGTGACAATTTTAGATAGTAAAATCGTACCATTGGGATAATGAGTCTCCTTTAGAATTGAACTTTTATACCAGCTTATTGAATCTGGTGTTAGTACGAACCAATATTTCTTCCAAAAGAAATCACCTTTCTTATAGAGATAACTCTCTAAAACATAGTCACTATCAACCTGTTGTTGTGGTAAAAATATTAAATAGTTTGATGTGATCACAAGGTTTGCACATGTCAAATGATTATACAATAATGAACATTCACAAAAACCATAAATTTCTCCAGGTTCTTTTATCTTTGTAAATGATTCAGACTTTGATAATTCACTCAAAATTTCTTGTCTTAGTTGTTTATTTTCTTCTTCATTCTCTGGTATCATCAATGGTGGTGGCGATGTTGTTGACATTGTTACATTCGATAAATCTGTACTTTTATTTAATTCAATTAATCTTCTTTTATTATTATTATCATTATGATTATCTTTATCAATATCATTATTTGTCGTTGGTATTTTATTCGATTTATAATCTGGGTCAAAAATATATACATGAGGTGGGACATAACCAGATTCATAAATTTGTTGTTGGTGATATTGTTGATATTGTTGAATTTGTTGTTGTTGTTCTGTTGATAATATTGATTGTGGTGATTGATGTAATTTTAAAATGTTATTGTTATTATTGTTGTTATTGTTATTGTTACTATTATTACTGACACCATCGGTTGCATGGGTTGAATCTAAATCATTAATTATTCCATTATTAATTTTATTTTCATAATTTGAATTTGACCTATTACTACCAACTGAACTTAAACTATCGGAATGTGATATCTTTTTAAGTTTAATTTCAGTAGAATAAAAATCGTTAATATTATTATCACTACTACTATTATAAAATGGTGAATAATATTTTTTCATTATTTAATTAAAAATGAAATAAATAAAAAAATTAAAAACTATTTCTATTATTATAATAATTTTATTTTTTATTGTTGATTTGTTATTATTATTATTATTATTTTTTTTATTATTAATAAGAAGGAAAAAAAAAAAAAAAAAAAAAAAAAAAAAAAAAAAAATTGGAGAAAATATTTTAAAGGAAATTAAATATTAAACAAAGAAAAAAAACAAAGAAATAATATTAATTGTTTTTTTTTAATAAAATTATAGCTATATAATTTTTTACAGATAATTAATTTTTTTTTTTTTTTATTTATTTTTTTTTAAAGAATGTACTATGGTTTTAATTCTATCCATTTTAAATAATTTTATAGATATGGAAAAAAAATTATATAATTTTATACGTGTAAAAATATAAATAATAAAATAAATTTTATGTTTACTAGCTACAATGAACATTGATCTTTTAGATCCACATTTTAAAAAAAAAAAAAAAAAAAAAAAAAAAAAAAAAAAAAAACACAAAACACAAAACATAAAACATAAAACACAAAACACAAAACATAAAACATATCACTATGACTTTTTTTTTAAAAAAATGGTAATAATAATATTGATAAAAATAATATTGATAATTTACCTGTCTTAATAATCTAGATGTTGTTAAATTATCTGAAGTAAACTCATCCATTTCTTTAAATTCCTTATTAATTCCTTTTATAATTGTAAATTTTATGTATGTATATATTTTCTTTTATTATTTATATTTTGAATAGTTTCATACGCTAATATGAAAACAATAATAAAATGATTTTTTCTGTGTGTGCGTGTGAGTGTTTTTTAAAACTTTTTTTTAAAAAAAAAATAAAAATTAAATAAAATAAAATAAAATAAATAATTATTACAATTAATTTAATTGTGGGCGCGAAATTTTTATTTTATTATTTTTTTTTTATTTTTTTTTTTTGTATAATTTTATTTTTTTAAATAATGATTTATATTTTATATTAAATAAATAAAAAAATATTTTGATTTTTTTTTTTTCTTTTTTTTTAAATTAAATTTTAATTATTTTAATTTAATAAAATGGTTCAGTTTTTTTTTTTTACTTTTTTTTCGGTTTTCAATGAAAAATTCATATTATTGAAATGATTATGATTATGATTATAATTATGATTATGATTATGATTATGATTAGGTGATGATGACATTACATACCACCAACTTTTTTTTTTTTTTTTATTGAGAATTTATTACTTTGTTTAATTAAGTAATACAAAAAAAAAAAAAAAAATATTCAATAATTTATTTTTTTGAAGGTTCTTGTTGTATTTTTTCTAAATACTGTTTTTCTTGATCTTCCCAAAATTTCATATATGATTGCTTATTACTATAAATAAAATATTTTAAATATCTATCAAATTTTCTCTAAATAATAAAAAAAAAAAAGTTTTAATTTTTTTTTTTTTTTTTTTTTTTTTAATTTATCAAAATATTTATTTCAAACCTACACTATTTACTGAAATACATTCACTATATTTATGATTTTCTGAAAAACAAAAATAAGTGTGAAGAAATGATAGTTTCTCTTTACAATCTTCGTAATCTTTTTTTTGTTCAAAACATGATGCTTCAACTTGAATTTTTTTTTGTTGTTGTTTAAAATTTTTTATATCATTTGAAACTTGATCAAACTCTTCCGGATATAAATTTAAAAATTCTTTATAATAATCAGGGAATGAGAAATTTGGTTCTTTAAATCTGTATGTACTATTATCTTTCATTGTTTTTTTATTTCAAATAAAAAAAAAATATGAAAACCATTTTTTTTTTTTTTTCAAAAAAAAATTTTAAAAAAAAAAATTTCAAAAAAAAACTTTTGTATAAACTTTTTTTTTTTTTATAACAAAAACATTTTAAAATGTAGTTAAATTTATAAAAACAAAATTTCTTAGTTTTTTTGGTAAGTGGCCAATTAAATAAATGAAAATAATAAATGAAAATAATAAATGAAAATAATAAATGAAAATAAAAAATGAAAAATAATGAAAAATAAAAAAAAATAATAAATAATAAATAATAAAAAAAAATAATAGAAATAATAAAAAAAATAATTATAGTAGTATAAAATAAAAAAAAATAAAAAAAAATAAAAACTTAATAGAGGGTAAAAACGCTCATCGACTGCTTAACCTTTAATATCCTTTTTTTTTTTTTTTTTTTTTTTTTCAAAAAAAAATCTAAAAATATCGCATTTTTGTTTTCTTGATTGAAAATCTTTGAAAAAAATTATAACAATCCAATTTTTAAAATTTTTTTTTTTTTTTTTTTTTTTTTTTTGTTTTTTTTTTTTTTTTTTTTTTTTTTTATTAAACACTCTGGTTGTTCTATTTTATAAAAACAAAAACAGAAATAAATATAATTATTATATTTGTTTTTTTATAAAAATTATAAAAAAATATAAAAATATATATATATATAAAATTCTTTTTGGGACAAGGGTATTAATTAAACAAAAGAATATTTATATATATATTTTTTAAGTTTTTTTAAAAAAAAAAAAAGAAAAAGAAAGATTCAATCACTACTCTTATAAAAACTAAAAATAAACTGAAAAACAGTGTCAAAGGTGTTTAAAATAGATTCACATTATTATAATCAATTCTTAACACTTGTTCGAAAAAAAAAAAAAAAAAAAAAAGAAAATTAAATTGTTTTTTCGTATTCACACACACACACACAATATATTATTTTCTTTTTTTTTTTTTTTTTTTCAATTTAATTTATAATTATTTTTTACTTTCAAAAAAAGACACCACATCAATTTTTGTAGTGGTGGTCACCAATTAACAGTACTCTTTAATATTTTTTTTTTTTTTAAAAAAAAAATTTATTTAAACACCCAAAAAAAAAAAAAAAAAAAAAAAAAAAAATTTAGTTGCTAATAAAAATTTAATTTTTAATAAAGATAACATATATATACATATATATATTATATATATATATATCTATATAATATATATATATATATAGCAATATATAATTGTATTAGTAATATAAAATGTTTTTGAAAATCAAACAAAAATTTTTAAAGACAAGTAATAATGAAACTTCTGTAGATAATAATGATAATAGTTGTAATAAAAAGAAAAAAAATGATAAAAAAAAAAAAAATAATAATATAACAACAATAAATCCAAAGCCTATCATAACAAACAATAAAAGATCAGATAGTGACTTTAATGAGCAAGCTCTTATCAATAAATCACATTCATCATCCGATATTGAATCTTCGGATGCTTTAGTGGAAAACGAAGATATTATTCAACCAATTGTAACAACAACGACAACAACCACCACCACCACTACTACATATTCATCAAATGAACAAAATGAAAAATCAAGTAATATTAACCCACAGTTAAATAGAAATAAATCTTTTTTGGGTTCTGTAGTTTTAAATATAAAAAAGAAGAGTTTATCAAAATCTAATGATAATAATAAATCACAACAATCAAATAATAGAAAAAGTTATCAAAAAGATGATATTAATGGTGACAATAATAATGAGGGATCACCACAATCACAAGTTAGTAATGAAGAAATTCAATCTAATGATTCAATAGATAATGAAGAGTTAAATAATGAAAATTGTGAAGAGTATGAAGAAGATAATTCATACGATGATGAAGAAGAGGAATATGAAGAAGATAACTCGGATGATGATGAAACATATATTTCTTTCAAAGATTTGGATGACACAAATACAAAACCTGTAAAAAGTTTTAATTGTCTATCACCAAATCAATTGGTTGAGCAACAAGAAAAAGAAATTAAAGATATCGCTGAATTATTATCAATACCAACATCATCTGCAAATATACTATTAAAACATTTCAATTGGAAGAGAGAAGAATTAGTTTTAAAATATTTTGAATCACCAAAAGAAATTTGTAAAGAATTAGGTATTGAATATAATCCAATTGCTATTAATAATGGTCACAGTAATTATAGTATTCAACAATCATCACCATCGTCATCACCACAATTCAATTCATGTAATAATACTACAACTACTACAACTACAATGAGTCCAATTTCAGTATTTAGTTGCTCAATTTGTGGTGAGGAGGATGAAAGTTCAACAGAGTTTACATGGGCAAAATGTAAACATCCATTTTGTAATGATTGTTGGGCAAATTATTTAACATTGAAAATCAATGAGGGTGAAGCAACCATCAGATGTCCATTCTATAAATGTAAAGCAGTGGTTGATGATCAAATTATAAAGAGATTGACGGCTCCATTTGTCTATGAAAAGTATCAAGTTTTCTCCACAAAGAAATTCATTCAACAAAATAAACAACTTCGTTATTGTCCAACACCCGGTTGTGATAATGCAATCACATTGGTTAGTGATGGTGAAATTAGTACTATTTTAAATAGTGTTGATCTCGATGATTGTAATTTTAACAAAAACAGTGGTAATAATAATATAAGTGTTCAATGTTCATGTGGTTTTAAGTTTTGCTTCAAATGTCATCGTGGTAGTCATGCGCCAGCATCATGTGAACAAATGTCAATGTGGGAACAAAAATGTTCAGATGAGAGTGAAACTAGTCATTGGAAGATTGTGAATTGTAAACAGTGCCCAAAATGTTCAGTATCGGTTGAAAAGAATGGTGGTTGTATGCATGTGGTTTGTAGTCAATGTAAATATGAATGGTGTTGGATGTGTACTCATAATTGGAAAGGTCATAATGATTTCTATGTTTGTAATCGTTTTGAAAAAGAGAAAGAAAAAGAAAGAAAACTAAATAATAAATTAAATAATACAAGTACAAGAAATGGAGCTGATGATGATAATTATAATAATAATAGTATTAATAATAATAATACTAATAGTAATAATAATAATATTATTAATAATAGTAATAATAGTAATAATAATAATAATAATATTAATAATAACAATAGTAATGGTGGTATTGGTAGTGGGGGTAAATTAAGATCAATATTTAGTAATAAATCCAAAATAAAGAAATCAAAAGAATCAACAGAAGAGGAACAAAAAAGAATCAATAGATTAGAGTTAGAGAGATATCTATATTACCATGAGAAATTTTTAAATCATGGTAATATTCAGAAAATGGAAAAAGAAATCAAAGAAGAGGCCAAAATTAAAATGCAAGAATTAGAGAAAGCAAATTCAACTTGGGCTGAAGTACAATATATTGAGAAGAGTGTTGAGCAACTATTAGATTGTAGAAACATTCTAAGGTATACCTATGTCTATGCATTCTTTTCTTTTGCTGATCAAAATAATCAACGTGTTGTTACCGCCAAAGAACTATTTGAATTCCTTCAAGATGATTTAGAGAAAACAATGGAAAGATTAACTGAACAAATGGAATACGTTATGAAATCCCAAATAAATCTTGAAAGTTATCATCGTTTAGAAGTAATGAATCAAATTACACTTTTAAAAACCAAAACTGATGGTTTATTAAATGCTGTATTAAAAGATTCATTATTTGAACTTTAAAAAAAAATAATAAATTATTTAAAAAAAACTACTTGGTTTACTTCTATACAAGTATGTAATTATACTATAAATAATATTTCAATATACTCCTAAATAGTTTTTTTTTTTTTTATTTTTCCACGCATTTATTAAAAAAGTTCTGGAAATTTTGAAAAAAACCAACATCTCCAAATTTTTGGATTTTAATTTCCTTTTTTTTTTTGCTTTTTTTTATTTTTTTTTATTTTTTTTTTTATTTTCATTTTAATTTTTTAATTTTTTTTTTTTTTTATTTTTATTTTTGATGATTTTGTTTATTTAATGAGATGGAGACAGCATCAATATCATCGACATCATCAAACTCAAGATCATCAAAGGAGCAAATTAAATATACATTTACAGATTTTGATAATGATATTAAGAATGAAATCAATGAACTTTATTCATATTCAGAGTTATCAATATTAAAGAAATCAAATATATCAAATCAATTTTATCATGATTTATATGAATGTATGAATCTTTTTTTTTTTATTATATCAATATTTATAAATTCTATTAAAAATGAATTTTATTTTTATTATATAAATAAAATTCTATTATTAAAATGAATATTGTTTATTTTATTTTGTTTTTCAGATACATCAAAGAATAAATGGAAAGATTTAACAGATATTGAAAAGATAGATTATCTACAACATTTAATTGGATATTTTGAATTATCAATGAAGGGGCAGGATAATTATAACCGATATTTATTAAAATCTAGATTCATTTGGTATATAGCACAAGGCGTAAGAGATGAATCACCTGATAGAAAAGATCAACTCCATCAATCAAAATTAAATTGTATATTATTAAGAGAAATTAATGCTTTACCAATATTTTTAAAAACTTTAGTATTATCTTCTCAGTATGTATACAATAAATTAAGTATCGTTTGTCTTATAAATTTTGAAATCTAATTCTATCACTATTTATTTAGAATTTCAAATGAAACATTAAAAAATCAGCAGCAACAACAACAACAACAACAACAACAACAACAACAACAACAACAACAACAACAACAACAACAACAACAACAACAACAACAACAACAACAACAACAACAACAACAACAACAACAAAATGAAGGTAACGGGGAAGGAGGAACACATACAACAAGCACAACCAATACATTTATAAGCCATGGTAAAAGGAACAATATAATAAAGAATAATAGTGGAAGTGTTAGTGGAGCAATTAAAAATATAAATTTAAATGGTACATTGTCATCATCGATGAAAGTAAATGTAAAAAGAGCTGACCTTTTAATGAGTATATTATTAGATATCATCTATTTAATCATTATTAATAATAAAGATGATGAATTATTTAAAGAAGAAATTTGTAAGCTATTCCCACTCACTCTACCAATCTCCCAAATATATTTCGTAGTTTTTTTATTTCATCATTATTAATTTTTTTTTTTTTTATGTTTTATTTTTTAAAAAAAAGTTGAATCATTAGAAGGATGTAATAATAATAATAGTAATAGTAATAATATTTTAGGTAAAAATAATGGTACAAATTGTGAGAATCCAAATTTAATATCTATTATACTTCAATTATTGAGTGAATTTAATGAAATCGATGGTAATTTATATCCCATTAAAAAGATATTGATGGTACTTTGGAAATCGTTAACTATATTTATGGGTGGATTGGACGATTTAGATAGATTGAAACAAGAGAGATTGAATAGTGTTGGTTATAAAAAAGGTACACCTAAAACTAGATCTTATGATATTTCAAATTTCATTAAATCTACACAACGTTATCATAGTCAATTAAAATCGAATTCAATTCTCCATAAAGTTAACACTCATTATTTGGGTACTCCAAAGGAGTATAAAGATGTGGATGTATTTAGGTTACCTTTATCTTTATCAGATTCACTATCAGTATTACAAACTAATTTATATCCACCTGAAAAAGTTAGAAAAGATATAGGTATAAATTATTATAGTTTCAATAATAATGATACTGTAACACCAAATACTCAATCAGATTATTTCTATAATAATCAAAATATTTCATCTTCAAACAAACAAATTAAACCTAGAATTTTAATTGATAATCCTTCAAATTTTGAAAGATTTTATGTATGTCAGTCACTCATAAATGAAAATATACCATTTCATATATATATATATATTAATTTTTTTTTTTTCTAATCAAAGTGTATGAATGTTTCAAACTTTTCAAAAATTGTAATTATATTATTAAAAATATTATTAGCGGCAACACCTGTTGTAAAGAATTATACAGGACCAATTAATTTAATAGCAGAGATTGTAATTGATCAATCATCACCAGGTTCATCGGCTTCTTTAGTTGAAACTATGCAATCTGCTGTTGACTTTTTAAGACATAAAGAAATCATTTCAAAATCAACACTTGGTATATTGTTATTAATTATTAAACATTCAAAATTTAATCGTAAGTATATATATATATATTTATTTATTTATGCGTAATATTAATATCAAAATAATTCAAAAATTCAAAATCATTTTTTAATATTATTTAGAACATTTACAATTTGAATATTTATCAAAGATTATGTATGAATCAAATGCGTTGGTTTTATTATATAAATGTTTAAATCATGAATCAGTTGAAAAGTATTTATTTTCTCAAAATTATTTAATTAGTGAAGAGTATTTCAATGAGGAATCATTATCATCATCATCATCAGCATCACCACCACCACAACCATTAAATTGTAGTAGTAGTAGTATCAATAGTATTAGTAGTGGTGGTGCTGGTTGTGAAGGTGGTGGTTCTAATCCACCACCAATTCAATTGGTTGAAAATTATAAAAATCTATTTAGTACAATATCAAGTTTAAGATTAATTCAAAAAGTTATGAAACATCATCCATCAAGAATTACTTCATTATCCGCTTCAAAATCTGCTGTATGTTTTTACTTTTAATTTTGATAATAATAATAATAATAATAATAACTTTTATTAATTTTTTTTTTTTCTTAAAAAAAATAGAATATATTAAAAAAATATTGTTTACTTAATCATCCAATGATTAGATTATATAGTTTAAAAGTTATAAAGAATTTAGTACCATATCAAACAAAGAAATGGAAACAAATTAATATGAGAATTATATCAGATATTTATTTAGAAGTACCAATTCATATCAATGATAATTGGTTGTTTAGTCATAATAGTGCAATTAATAATAATGATAATGGTTTAACCGATGAACATGAAGTTGCACTTCAAGAGAAAGTAGAAGAATATCATAGAGTAAATTATGAACAGTGGTATACAAATGATGGTTTAGATATGTGTTATAAAAATGATCATTCAATGGGTATTGGTATCTTTGATGATCTATTAAATTCATTACAACTAACATCAGAAGATAAACAAGCCATAGAAAATGATAGATTAGCTTTCATAGATAAAGATGAAGGTTCTTCGCTAATCTATATGAATGATGCTTTAGAAGATGAATTATTATTCAATAAATGGAATATCCAAAAACCAAAATTTTAAAAGGAAAAAAGATACCATCTAATAATAAATAAAAATAAATAATTTATTATTAAAAAAAAAAAAAAACAAAAAAAATAACAAATTCACCAGGTTTTTTTATTTTTTTTTTTTCCTAAATTTAAATAGTGAAAACAAAAATAAAAAATAAACCAGGGTTGACCCTTTTTTAAAAAAAATTTAATAATTCATTATTAATTTAAAAAGTGAAAAAAAAAAAAAAAAAAAAAAAAAAAAAAAAATTGAATATTTAATTATTAATTTTTTATTTTTTATTTTTATTAATTTAAAAAAATATATTTATAATTACATAAAAAAAAAAAAAAAACAATGAAAATTTTATCAAATTATATACAGACCTATTTAATTGAATTTTTAATTGAATATTTATTAATAAATAAAAAATTAAAAAAAATTAATAAAAAAGGATTATTAAAAAATAAAAATGAAATATTAGGTTATTCATTAGTGTGTAGATATTGGTTCAATGCCATTAAAAAAACAATAAAAAATTCCTATCAATATTTTGATTTTGGAAATTATAATCCCTTAACAATGGAATGGTGGTTAAATATTTTAAAAAAACAACAAATGAACAATTGGTCACTTTTGGAAGATATAAAAAACCAAAATCTAAAAATTGAACAAAAAAAAAAAATTATAAATCATGAAATTATAAATAAATTTGATGAACAACAATTGATTAGAATTTGGGGTAGACCAGAAGGAATTCAACCTTTTTCACCAGAAGAATTAAATCCTGAAAATAGAATTTTTAACATTGAAATAGAATTTTTAAATGATAGTGATATTCCAATTTTACCATATTCATCATTACCTATTTCTTCAATGATACCAAAAAGAAATATTAAAACAAATCAATTGAAAGTTTTAGGATATTCAAGTAAAATGTTTTTATTAATTAGGGATTGTTTTCCAAAGAGATTATTAATAGAAAAACAACAAATCTATAATATGGGAAATGTATGGTCTCATCATAATTTTCATAGAAGTATTTTTAAAAAACAACCACAATTAACCTCAATTACTATTAATATGCATGATTATATCGATCCATTTCAATTGGCTAATATATATAAACTTTCAAAATTACATTCACTTTCATTTCATTTATCATGTCATACATTAATTAAACAATGTTACTTTTATTATGAAAATAAATTAAATGAAAAATATTCAAATAAATCATTCGAATTATATGATGATGAAATTGGTGAAAAATTTCTAAGATATGATCTACCGTGTAAATGTAATGATGAATATGATTATAGTTGGAATTTATTTGATGTGGTTTCAGATTTAAAAGCAATGGTCATTGGTATATGTAAATCAAAATCATTAAGAAATTTATATATAAAAAATAGATGTCATGGAAGATGTGTATGGGAAAATGATGTAATTGGCCAATTACAAAAATTTCAACCTGAAACTAAAGAATACTATATAATAACCCATTGTTTCAAAGATTTATTCTCAAATTTAAATAATGTTGAATTTTTAAAATTAAAAGATTTCGATTTTTTAAATGAATTTTCACTATCAGGTTTAATTGATAATCAATCAATAAATACAATTTATTTTAAAAATTCTTTGACATCAATCCAACAAATTCAATATCTTTTTGAACATATTATTGGTGGTCAAAATAAATCAATTAGACATTTAATAATAAACTATGATTTAGTTAGTGATTTAAACAAAGGTAATAAAAATCATTCTCAATTTAATCAATTGATTATTAACTTTTTAAAGAGTCCTCATTCAAATTCAACAAATCTTTATAGTATTCAATATCCAATTGATATTAACCAAATTGATTATTTACTTGAAACTTTAAATAACTATCAAACAAATATAATTCAATTCAATTTATTATATTTAAATCCTTCAAAAAGTTATTCAAAAAATATTAAATCTGATAATTTTAATTATTTAAAATTAAAAATTAATTCAAATTTGAATAGTAATAATAAAAAAATTAATTTAATTAATAAATATTATTAAAATAAAATAAAATAAAATAAAATAAAAAATAAACAAAGATAATAAAAGTTTTGAGAGAAAGGTTTAAAAAAAAATTAAAATTTATTTAATGCTAAAAAAAAAATGTAACAAAACTGCCATAAATATATGTAAATATTATAAATATATATAAATACATAAAATTTTTTTTAAAAAAAAAAAAAAAGTTTTTGGTATTAAAAACTTTTAAAAACATTATTAATAGTTATATAAAAAAAAAAATTCTAAATTGAGTGCACTGTTATAATACATTTAACAATTTGTATATGACTATTGTATGTATGTGTATATATATTGATACTGAATTGATATTTTAACATTTTCAATTCAAATAGTTATTGATAGATTGTAAATAAGTTTGAAAATCTTGTTTAATTGGCGTAAAATTTCCATCAGATAATTTTTCCTCTAATAATATCTAATAGAAAAAAAATATTAAAATTTTAAACACCTATTTATAAATACCAATGATAGTAGTATTTTTTTTTACATACATGTTGGGATTCAATTAAATTTGACTCGCTCAATGCAATTGAACCTTTTAATATACAATGTTTATTAAAATTATAATAATCCCATACTCTAACATTTTCCTTTGAAATATTAAATAATTTACATCCTCTCTGTGAATAAAGTACTATTTTAGTTGAATGAATGAGAATATATATACATTTTAGGTAAAAAAATGAATACAAACTTTTTTAATAAAATCAATAGTATCATTCTTTTGAACATAGATTGTTTTTACATCCTTTAAATTTGAAGATCGTAATAGAAATAGAGTTATTGGTATTTTATAATCAATTTCATTCTTTCTAAATAATCTTGAAACCACAAATCTTGGAATAGATGGACCGCCACCATATTTTTTAAAAAGAAATTCCCATACTGATTTCGAAACTATTTGAAAATGTTGACCTCTGACAATACCTGGTAATAATGTTAATTTATCATTTAACAATAATTTATTATTGCTAATTGGTTTAACCATTATATTTTGATGTTTGTATGCATTATAATTACTATTATTATTATTTTCATCATCGTCATTTTCATCGTCTTTATTATCATGAATATTCTCTCTTTTTGAAATAAAATCGATCCAGTCTTTAATCCAACTAATTTCAACTAAAAACCAAATATCACCAACTTTAAACTCAAACTGACTTAAGTATAATTGATACATTTTAAATTCTTTTGAAATCTCAAGTGAAGTTGATATATTAATTGGTACCCTTTGTTCATTATAATTAGTGTTTTCTTCTAATAAAATTTTAGTTTGATTATTTATATTACTACTATTAATATTAGTAACTTCATATCGATTTTTTATTTCTTGTGTACTATTATTGTCGCTATTAACATTTTTGTTGTCACTATTGTTGTTGATGTTATTATTTTTTTTATTTTTATTAATATTATCGGTATCATCGTCGTTATCATAAGTTTGTACAGGACTAGGGTTATTACTATCAATTGTTGGGTTATATTGATTGTTTTTTGGTTCATTAAAAATATATTTTACAGAGATTGATGGCTCATTATCTTGGTTATAGTTGCTGTTATTAATGTTATTAATATTATTATTACTATTATTATTATTATTAATATTATTATTACTATTATTATTATTATTAATATTATCATCATCAATATTATCATTGTCATTATCAATATTATCATTATCATTATTATAACTAATATTATTATTATTATTATTATTGTTATTGTTATTGTTATTGTTATTGTTATTGTTATTGTTATTGTTATTGTTATTGTTATTGTTATTATTATTATTATTATTGAAATTATAATTGATAGTGTTATTATTAAATCCGTTGTTATTAAAATTATTATTAAAATTTAAATTGTTATTATTAAAATTACAGCCACTATTTAATTCGATTTGTGGATTATATATCATATAACCATTTGTTGAGCTAGTTGTGCTATTTATTTCTTTTTTTTAAGAATAAAAATGATTATCTGTGTTAATAAAATAAAATAAATAAAATGATTGGAATAAAAATTTTAATCAAAAAAAAAAAAAAAGAAAAGAACCTACCATGGAAATCGAAACAATCTTCGCTAAGACTATCATCTTCATCACTATTTAATAATTCTGTCTCGTCATCGGTATCATCTTGATAACCCAAATTATGTTGGCGGTAATTGTGGTATTGTGTCCTATTATTAAAAAATAGGCCATTGGTGTTGTTATTGTCGCTGTTGCTGTTGTTGTTGTTGTTGTGGTGGTTGGTATTAAAAAATAACTGTTGGTATTGTGTTTGATTTATTGTATTATTATTATTAATACTATTATTATTATTATTATAATTATTATTATTATTATTATTATTATTATTATTATTATTATTATTATTATTATTATTATTATTATTATTATTATTATTATTATTATTATTATTATTATTATTATTATTATTATTATTATTATTATTATTATTATTATTATTATTATTATTATTATTATTATTATTATTATTATTATTATTATTATTATTATTATTTATTTTTCCATTACCATTATCTTCGTCATCACTTATATCAACGATTTCATTATGATAACTATCTTGATTATATTCTGCACTATTAAATTTATAACCAAATTGGTTTAATGAACTACTATTATTTTTTAATTGTGAAAATAAACTAAATGTTTTTTTAGCTCCAAAACTAAATTTACTAGTTAAAGACGAACTTGATGAATAATTGGTGTTATTTAAATTATTACTATTGATATTATTCCCAATACTATCATTTATAAATTCAAAAGGACTGGTGGATAGGTTATCAAATTCGTCTTCTTCCATTTTTGTTTATTTTTTTTTTCTTTTTTTTTTTATTGGGAAAAAAAAACAAAAAAAAAACCCAATTGTAATTATTTATTTATTTATTATTAATTTATTATTTATTATTTATTTATTATTTATTTATTATTTATTTATTATTTAATTAAGTTTTATAATATTCTATAATATCTAATTAGGTTAAACTGAAAAGATTATTAGAAATTATAAAAAAAAAAATAAAAAGAATTTTGTTTTCTTAAAAAAATAAAAAAAAAAAACAAAAAAATAAAAAAATAAAAAAAATAACGCGCTGTGTAAATAAATAATAATTAATTAAATCAAAATAAAAAAAGAAAATTTTAAAATTTAATTTTAAAAAATAAAAAAATAAAAAATAAAAAAATATAAAAAAAAAAAATAAAAAAAAAAAAGGTTAGGGTTGTGTGATTGTTTTAGGTACCTAAAAACAAGAAAATAGAGGAAAAACAATAACAAATAAAAAAAACAATTGTGCTTGATATTCAATTAATTAATTATGTATAATTTTTTTGTTTTTTTTTTTTTTTTGAAAGTACAGCCTAATTTTTTGAAATTATTTGTAATCACCAAATATTTACTTTTTTTTTTTTTTTTACATTCGGTTTATTATACACAATTTATAGTGTGTGTGGGGTAGTGTGTTAATAAAATTTTATTTTATTTAATAGCTTTTTATTAATATAAATATTTTATATTATATTTAAAAAAAAAAAAAATTTTATTATTTTATTTTTTTTTTATTTTTTTAATGTTATTTTTTTTTTATGTTTTTTACAAATTAAATGAACAAATAACAACTATTTCATACATATTAAATAAAAAGATAATTAAAATTCCCTTGTGCTGCAAAAAACTCATACTTTTTTTTTTTATTTTAAATTTTATTTTTATTTTTATTTTTATTTTTTTATTTTAATTTTTTTTTTTTTTTTTTTTTTTTTAATTTTTCAAAATTGAATTTGGATTTTGTTCATCATAGATATCTCGTTATGTTGTTTGACTTCTAACATTATATAATTTGAAAACATTACCAACTATAGTCGAAAAAAATACAATAATAATAATTAATTAATTAGATTATAAGAAATAAAAAAATAAATAAATAAATAAAAAAATAAAAAAATGATAGAGACAAGTTTTTTAAAATGGGTAAAGATATTATTTCATTTTCTTTTTAATTGAACCCAACTATTGATATACTAATAACTATCCGATTTTTTTACTATTATTCAATTATTTTATTCAAAAAATAAAAAAAAATAAAAAAAAATAAAAATATTACAGATAAATTCATTTCAAGACTTATCTAGTCCTATTGAAGATTTAAAAGAATTATCAAATGGTACCATATTCAATGAAATTTGTTGTCAAATGTATGCATAAAAAAAAAAAAAAAAAAAAAATACTATATTCATAAAGAATAATAATTACTATGAAATTTTTTTTTATTCATTTTTCTCGCAAATAGAAAGACAACTAATAAACTTTTTTTTTTAATAAATAATAACAATAATAATAATAATAATAATAATAATATAGTGCCCCAAAATATTTTGATATAGATTCATTAAGAAAAGATGGATTAGATAATTGGATATTCAGAGAGGAGAATATTAAAAATATAGTTGAAAGAGTTGATGAATTTTATAAAGAGGAGATGGGATTGAGCGATCAAACCTTATCAATAAATTGTGAAGAGATTGCAAACGAAAATGTCGACGAAATTATATTATTGATTGAAGCAATACTTGGAATGGCAATGGAATCTGAAAATAATGAATCTGTAATTGAAAATATTTTATCTTTAGATCAAGATACTCAAAATGATTTAATGCTTGTAGTTGCAAAGGTATAAATTTCATTCATTCATTCATTCATTCATTCATTCACTATGATACATTCATTATTACCCCATTTCTAATACAAATGTATATTTTTAGATACAAGAATCACATAAAACCAATACAGTTGATAATAGTAAATCATTTGATAAAGATGAATCAAATTTATCCCAATCACCAAGTCAAAATAGTAGTAATATAGATGGTAATAATAATATAAATAAAAACAGTAGTAATAATAATAATAATAATAGTAATAATAATAGTAGTAGAGAGGAGATAATAAATTTACAAAATGAAATTGAAAGAATAAAGAGAGAGAAACAAGATATTCAAAATGATTTAGACGAATCCAATATACAATTATCGAATGTTACTATGGATCGTGATAGAATTACACAGGATAAACAAAAGACAGAAGAGGTATGTTCAAGTTTACATGAATCTATCATTGGATTACAGAAACAATTGGACGAGACTATGGCACAAACCACCACAATGAATGCATTGAATGATGAAACCTATAAGACTGAGATCAACGATCTTCACATGCAAGTGGAGTCAAAAGAAAAACAATTATCTGAATTGAAAAAGAAAGTAGATGAAGCCAATCGTTTGGCAAATGAGAATCGTTCATTACGTGATGAGATCGATATCCTTAGGGAGAAAGCAGCAAATGCAGAAGCTACTGAAGAGAAATTAAAAAAACATCAAAAGAAGATCGAAGAGATTGGAGATCTAAAAAAGAAGATCAAAGAACTTGAAGATCAAAACGACAGTTACATTCAACAAACTCTTGATCTTGAAGAGCAACTCTCAAAGAATAACACCTACAGAACTCAAGCTGACTCCTCCAAACAACAAGTCTCCTCATTAAAGATTGAATTGGCAAAATTAGAGTTATCATTGAAATCGGCCAAAGAGGATCGTGATAAATTAACAGAGTCTTTGAGTACTGTAGAATTGGAACGTGATAGTCTACAATCTCAAGTTACAAATCTTAGATCTACAATTGATAATCAACAACAAGACTATGAGACCAAATTCATTGATCTCCAATCTTCAATTAGTCTCAATAGTGGTGGTGGTGGTGGCTTAGGTGATGAGGTTGTCGATGGTTCAACCAAAGAAAGAATAGCTCGTTTGGAGAGAGATAATAAACGTTTAAAAGAATTTGCAGAGAAAGCTTCAGAATTAGAAAATCAATTAGAGGATGCAAATCAATCAAAAGAATTAATGACCATTCAAATTAAACAATTAGAAGAACAAAAACAACAATCCACTTCCAACAACAGTAATAACATGGTCGATTCATCTGAACTTGAAGCATTAAAACAACAATTAAAAGAAAAAGAAAAAGAAATTTCCACATTAAAGAGAAAACTCGAAGAATCTAATCTCAGTTTGGATGAGAATAGGAAACAATTGGTCGAGTTATCACAAAGACCAACTACACAATCACCAGGTGATATTGAAAAACTTGAAAACTACGATAACCTTCTCAAGGAGAATGATGGTTTAGAGGGTCGTTTAAGAGCTGCTCGTAACATCATTAAAGATCTTAGAGAAAAACATAAATCTTACTCAAATCAAGAAACTCAATTGGCCACCAAAGATGAAGTCATCTCCAAATTGGAGAGTTTGGTCAAAAAGAAAACCGATATCAACGAAGATTTAAGAAAACAACTCGAAGAAGGTAGAGAAGAATCTCAAAGAGAAATTAGTTTAATGCTTTCTGCTTTCTTAAAAATTGGTTTAGAAATGGAACAAGTTAAAATTCAAAATATTTCAAAAGAACCAAGATCATTTTTAAATAAAAAAAGAGGTGATTAAAATAATTTAATAAATAATAATAACAAATAAGTATAGTAATAATAGTAATAATAAATAATAGTAATAATAATGAAAAAAAATAAAAAAAATAAAAAAAATAAAAAAAAATATACAAAAATTTTGAAACATTAATGAAAGAAATAAAACAATAGAAAGAGTACATTACATAGAATTACTATTACTATTATTATTTTTTGTCTTTTATTTATATATACAAATTTTTTTATATTATATTTCGTCTTTTTTTCTTTTTTTTTTTTTATATATTATTTTAAAGAGTTTTAGTCAAAATCTCTTAAATTATCAATTGAAATTTTAAGTAAACTTTTATCTTTAGATTTAAAGTAAACGCCTTTTGAATTTGTTGAACCAATAAGACAAGGTTCAGGATCGTAATAGTCTTGTAGTTTTTTAATTAAATAAGTTTGAATTTGTGGTTGTGTATATTGTTGTTTGGTTTGTTGTTGCTTAATAATAATTTTATGATAATTTTCAGGTGGGTTTGGATCGATTGTTAAAGTTATGTCGGAAGAATTTAAATTTGTAGTTGTAATGAATGTTGGAAATATTGCCACTATACTATTATCGTTTGAATCTTTTTTAAAGATTACAGAGTTGGTTGAAATGGATCTACAATTTGAAATATTTAAGTTTGAACATATGGATTTATTAATTTGTTTGGAGATTTCTTTCTCAAATTGGATTTCTTCATTCAATTTGGTCACTAAATTCTTTAATTTTAAATTTTGTTCTTTTTCCATTTTTAATTGAAATTCTAATTGATCTAAACTTTGTTTTAATTTTTTATTTTCGATTGTTGTTGCATTTATTAAATTTTGAAGTTGTTGACTTTGATTTGAAAAATTTATTGATTGTTGTTGCTGTTTTTGATGTGATTGACCATCTTGATCTTGTGAAAAATTAAATGAGTTGTTATTTCTATTTGGTGATACCATTTCTATTGGTGGCTGTGGCGTTGAAACATAACCTTCATTTAATGATGTTAAACTATTTAATTTTACTTTTTTAAATGATCTAATATCTTGTTGTACTTCACGTATTTCTGTACTTTCTTCAGCAATGCTAAAATCATCATATGAATCACTATCATCTCTATTAGTAATATTATCATCTTCTTCGGCTTCTTCTCTATCATCTTCTTCATCATCATCATCATCTCCATTTATACTTGTATTACTACTATTGGAGGTATTTGTATTTATGTTATTATTATTATTATTATTATTATTCGAACCTATGGTGGTATTATTAGCATTTTGTCTTCTCGTCATCATTGATCCATTTGATGTCTTCAAGAACAATTGTAATTATTTTAAAAAAATAATAATGGATTGTTATTAATAATCATTATAATGGTAAAAGTATTATAAAGATTTTAAAAATCTATTGAATGATTTATAAAAATATTTACAGTTGGAGTTTGTGGAGGTGATTCATTTTGTTGTGAAATTTTTTGAAGTGCTAAATTCTTCATTGATAAAGAATGCTTTTGGTTCTTAATCTTTGATTTTATTTGTTCCAATGTATAAACACCTTTAAATGGTGATGTAGTTGCTAAGATTTCTACGATATCCATATCTTTTGAATAAAGTTTACTACCCAACATTGTTTGATATTGGCTAAATAACTTGGACGCAATATCTTCAGGCCATAAAACTTTTTTATTAGAAATAAACTTTATATTTACACCTCTATTATTTGGTGTTGTATCCATTTTTACAAATTTTATTTAATCTTTGTTTAATTTTTTTTTTTTTTTTGTTTTTGAAGAAACCCTTTATCTTTAAATGGCGCAGATTTTGTTTTTATTTTATTTTTTTGTTTTTTTATTTTTTTGTTTTTTATTTTTATTTTTATTTTTATTTTTTTATTTTTTTTATTTTTTTTTTTTATTTATTTTAAAATAAGTTGTTGAAAAAAAAAAAAAAAAAAAAAAAAAAAAAAAAAAAAATATAAAAATATGAAAATATAAAAATATTAAAAAAAAAAAAAATAATGATAATAATAATAATAATGATAATAGAAATAATAATAATAAATAAATGTTTGTTTTACAAATGAGTATAATTATATTTCAATCAAAAATTATTATTTTTTTTAATATAATTCTTTGAGCTTCTATATATGAATATATATGTATATGTATATAATCCGCCTAAAGATTTCAAACTTTTTTTAATTTGACCAAAATTCTTCAAGTTTTTTTTTTTTTTTTTTTTTTTTTTTTTTTTTTTTTCAAACCTTCACCAAAAAAAATAATGAAAATTTAAAAAACTTTTTTAATTTGACTTTTGGATTCGGAAAAAAAAAAAATATTAAACTTTTATTATAACCCAACTGATTATGGTGCTGACTCTGATTTGCTTTTGTTTTGTTTTGTTTGGTTTTGTTTTGTTTTGTTTTGTGTGTTTGTTTTTGTTTTAAAAAGAAAAAGTTTAATATTAAAACTTTATTTTGAATATTCAGTATTTTTATTTTGTCTTGATTTTTTAGATTCTGAAGTTATTTTTTTTTTTTTCGCTTTAAAAAATAAAAAATAATCAAAAAAAAAAATAAAATAAAATAAAAAAAAAAAACTTGAAAAACTGAAGGTCCGGATTTTAAATTTTTTAACTAGTCTTTGGTATAAACAATTAAAGGAATGTTTAAAAGTTTTTTTCAATATCAAACATTACTCTTGAATAGATTTATTTAATCATATTTTCAAAAGAAGGTCCACTTAGTGGGTTTTAAACTATTCCTCGATTTTTAGATGACATTCAACTCGAAAATGATAAATAATGAAAAAATTAACTCGCAATGGAATCATTTAATAGTGGATTTAAAATTGGTTAAATTTAACATCAAAGAGATAAAGTCTTATTATTTTTATTTTCATTAAAATTAATTAGGGGAGTGGTTGTGGAAGTGCGCTAGCGCAACATCCACGACTACCATAAATTTGTCATTTGAATCCTCTTTGTTGAAGATCATACAAAAACCAAACCTTTGGTGCAATGGTCTAAAATCTTTGCAATCGGATATGCCTTTATGATCACATATTGATAATGACAGGTAAGTATGAAATTAAAAATTAAAATATTAATATTATTTATAATATTATTATTCAAACAATGTTTATGGTTTAATTTGGTTAGAAGTAATTTCAACAATAATAAAAAAAAAAAAAAAATTTTATAGTGGAAATTTTGACAATTAAAAAAAAAAAAAAAAAAAAAAAAAAAATACAAAGCTGGAAATTTAATTAAATACAACATCTTTTTTTATTTACTTTTTTTTTGTTTTTTTTTTTTTGTTTTTTTGTTTTTTTCTTTTTTTTTTTTTTTAATCTCTAAATTGAATTGATGCTTGATTACCTTTACCTTTTTTAAATTGAGAACCAATTAATTTTGGATCATTATTAATTGGAGTAAATGTTAAAATAGTGTCAGAACCTTTTGGACGAGCATTATTATAAGTGATTGAATTTGTGAATTGTACTGATAACTTTACACCAGTTAGTTTTAAGACTTGTTGGACGATGACAGTAGTAATTTCAGAGACTGCTTCATAACCATTACAACCTAAATCCAATACGAAATCTCTTTGTGGAGATTTACAATGTAAAACCAAGAAAGTATCAGCTAATGGTGAAATTGAGATAGAAGTTACATCAACCAATGGAGTACCCCATTTCTTTACTTTATAATTCTTTGGATCATGTTTATAAATATTAGTACCAGTTACAACGATACCACGACGTTGTGGTACACCTTTTGGATTTACTTTTATAACATAATCAGCAAATAGTACTTCAGTATCACCATAGGTGGAGAAAAGATTTTGCATAGCCAATACGTATTTTTGTTGATTTGGATTCGATGGTTTCTCTAAATAATCAGCATCAAAATGACGACGGAAATCCCATTTTTTCTTACCATGGAAAATATCATAGGCTAAAACCTTTTGTCTCATATGATTTTGACCTGCACCTAATGAAAGAATCATTTTCTCTGCTCTCCAACAATTATGGATCTTGTGAGTTAATTCTACAGCCCTATCCAAGATAGATGGATGTTTTGGCCAAAATACTTGTTTACCCCATTGTGGATCACGTGAAACATCTTTGAAAGCACGATGTAACTCTCTAAACCATTTTTTGTAACGATAACTACGATAGAATAATTGAATTTTAATGGCAGCTTTTCTTTGATTCCATTTGGAACGAGCTCTATAACCTCTCCAAGTTTTTTGAATCAATGTTACAATTCTTGGCATTTCAAGTTCTCTCTTTTCTTCAAAGTAAAAGAGAGTTGTTGGATTACGAATGAATACCTTTGTTTTACCCATACGAATTTCTTCTTTATCAATATTATGTTGTTGAAGGATTAATTCTGTAGCTTGTCTTGCTGAACCATTAAATGATGGCCAAGTTTTTTTACAAAGCATTTTATAACGATTGTAGAATCTAGTATATTCAATTCTACCGGCGAAACCAGCTCTTCTAACTCTAACATTCTCAAGTAAACCAAGATAACGTACTTGATGACGTACACGATCCTCATCGATAACACCAGCTTGTTTATTATCATTTGATTTAATACAACGAACATAATGTGGTGAACATGCCAATAAAGTAGTGATAAGAGCATTCATTGCATTTCTAAATTGTGAACCTGCAGTTTCTGGTCTCTTTTTACTATCTTCTGGTCTAGTTGGTGGGAAAAGACCTTGAACTAATGGATCTGAACTACTTTGCATACTTGATATTAAATCACCGAATAAAGTATCCTTATTCTTATCTAAGAAACCTCTAACATCGTATGTTACATCACCAGCATAATGTTTCAAACGGAAACAACTATCACCAATTGAACGATCTCTACTAACACCATAGGATTGAAAGTGTGGATTCTTTTCAAATTGTTTACAAATTGAATCTAAAAATGTTTGATCAGTACTCTTTGCAATTAAACATGCTTCATCCAATAATGAGATTAAACCAATTGGTTTCTTTTCAATTAACTCACAAATTGGTTTATTATTAAAGTATTCAATATTTTTCCATTCAATACCTTCTCTAACGTATTCTTCTTGTTCAGATTTTAATGTTAATTCAATGAAGAGTTGTTGTAACTTTTCATTACAGAAATTGATATTCAATTGTTCGAAACTATTATTCTGGAAAACTTCAAAACCATAAATATCAAGAATACCAATCACTGGTCCTTTCTCTGTTGTACAATTAATTATTGTATTGATTTTACTAACTAACCAATTGAATAAACGTTCATATAATGCTTTAGCCAATGCATCTCTTGAATAGGCTGCTTGATTACAATCCATTGGTACAGAAATAACTGAACAACGTTTACCAACACCAGTACTAATAGAACGATAACATAATGCAATCGATAATGATTGTTGATCAGTCTTTAAACATGCTGCTGCTGCTGCTAATGCTTTACCATCTGATACTTTAACTGTTGTTGTACCAGTTCTTTGTTCTGCTGCCTCTGTAAATGTAATATTACCAATATGTAAAATTGCTCCTAAAATTCTCCAAATTGAATTTTGATCACTTTCTTTTAATCCTAGTGTTTCCATTGCTTTCTACAAAATAAAAAAAATAAAAATAAAAATAAAATTAATATTTTTCTTCTTCTTTTTCTTCTTCTTTTGAAATGTAATATTAAATAAATAAATAATACTACAACTACATACCACAATAATTTTAAATTCACCACTATCATCAATTGTTGAAACATCAAAACATCCACTCTTTTTAAGGTATTCATATGATGATGCATTTGGTGTTAATCCAAGCTCGTCTGATTAAAAAAAAAAAAAAAAAATGTTAAATTAAGTTTTTCTTAAGTAAAAAAAAAAAAAAAAAAACCTACTTAATTTTGATTGTGATAAACCCTTTAACATTTGATAAAAGATATGGAAACTTCTTTCACCTTGAGTTCTACCAACTACTCTTGATTTTTCCAAGAGATAATTTGTAATTTTACCACCTATTGGTGAACCTACAGCATTGAATTGCATTTCCATATATTTACCAAAACGTGATGAATTATCATTTCTTAAGGTTTTTGCATTACCAAATGCTTCTAATAATGGATTAGAGTCTAACAACATCTTTGAAATTCTCTCACCATTTGGACTATGACTGCTACTAACATATGTTAAAAATTGCATAATCTTTTTACTTGCTTCAGTTTTACCAGCACCTGATTCACCTGAAATAATAACACATTGATTCTCTTGACTTTGTCTCATTGAACGATATGCATCATTTGCAAGTGCATAACTTTTTTTTTTTTTTTTTTTTTTTTTTTTGGATATTAAAAATAGTAATAATAAAAAAAGAGGTATTAATAAATTTTTTTTTTTTTTTTTTTTTCACAAGAGAAAATTATTTATGCATACATGTGTGGTGGCATTTCATATTTATATCTACCATTATATGCTTTGATATCACTTTCTTTATAGATATTAACATTTTTGAATGGATTTGTTGAGATTACTACGTCACCAATATATGTATAAATATTGTCTGATTTATGTCTCATAGTTAAATTTTCTATGAAAGCATTTTCAGTGATTTGATTTAACAAAACAAAATCTGGTACACCCTCTGCCTTTGTTTTTGGAATCATTTTGTTGATTTTTTATGATTTTTGATTTGTTCTTATTTTTTTTTATTTTTTTTGTTTTTTTTTTTTTTTTTGTTTTTGTTTTTTTTTTTTTTTTTTTTGAAAAAAAATTAGAAAACAAATAAATCAATAATAAATAATTAAATAAATAAATAAATAATAAATAAATATATATATATATATATAATATATTATATAATTTTTATTATATAATATTAAATAAATAATAAAAATATAAATTAAATTAAAATGATTGAGAGAAAAAAAAAATAAATTTGATTTTTTTTTTTTTATTTTATTTTTTTTATTTTTTAAAAAAAAAATATCTTTTTTGATGGGTTTTTTAAAAAAAATTTTATTATAAAAAAAAATGAAAAAAAAAAAAATGAAAATTTATAATAATTAAATGTTGAAAAAAAAAAAAAAAAATAAAAAATAAAATGTACAAAAAAAGATACAAAATTAATAAATACAAATAGTAAATGTTTTACAAGAAAAAGAATTAAAGTTTACAAAAAATACTAAAAATCATATGAAAAAAAAAAAAAATGATAAAAAAAAAAAAAAAAAGAAAAAAAAGAAAAAAGTGTAAAAAAAATTAAAAAAAAAAAAAAAAAAAAAAAACCGGTTTTCATTGTAATTATTATAATAATACAACGAAAACTTTTTCTTTCTTTTTTTTTTTTTTTTTATTTTTTTTAATTTTTTTTTTTTTTTCCATCAAAACCTCCATTTTGTTTTTTTTATTTTTTAAAAAAAAAAATAAATAAAATAAATAATTGCAAAGAAAGATTTATTTTTATTTTATTTTTTTTTTTTTATTTAATTTCATTTTATTTTTTTTTTTTTTTTTTTTTTTTTTTTGATTAAGGAATATATTTTGATTGGAGTTTTTTTCATTTTTTTCATTTTTTTTTTTTTTTTTTCCTTTCAAGCCAAACTTTAATAAATTGAATGAGATGGTTTATTATTAGTTGACAAGGACTTTTTGTGGATAATTAATTTAAAAAATAAAAAAAAATAAAAAAAAAAAAAAAAAAAAAAATAATTTTGTCGATTTTTATTTTTTTTTTATTTTTTTAATTTTTTATTTTTTTATTTTTTTACACACATTTTTTTCTCGATTCTCACACATTGTTTTTTTTTTAAATTAAATTAATATTATTATTATTTTATTTTTTTTTTCCTTTTTTTATTTTCTCTTTTTTTTTTATTTTTTTTTAATTTATTTTCAATAATCACACATCACTTGTGGTATAATAATAATAATAATAATAATAATAATAATAATAATAATAATAATAATAATAATAATAATAATAATAATAATAATAATAATAATAATAATAATAATAATAATAATTATTATTATAATATTATTATAATTATTTAATTATCATTATTGTAGTAAAATAACAATATAACCAAGAAATACAATCTCACACAATACTATTCACATACAAATATTACTATTATTTTTTTATTTTTTTAATTTTTTTTTTAATTTTTTTTTTATAATAACAATAGCATGGGTAAATGGGTACAACCTAATTATGAAAAAGACTTTATCAAAAAGTTTAAAATTTTATTTGATGTATGTGTATTACCTATTTAGAAATTTTACATTTTTCAGCAATTTAAAATTATAGTTAAAAACAAAAGAAGAATAGTTTTAAAAAACCATCTCCAAAAACAAAAAAAAAAAAAAAAAAAAAAAAAAAAAAAAAAAAAAAAAATTTATAATAGATAATAAAAAAAATATTAATATTTTTAAAATAAAACAAATAAAAAAAATAAAAAAAAAAAATAAAAAAAAATAAAAAGGATACAAACGATTATAAAGTTAGAAACGGTGAAAGATATGTAGCTTTTGAAGATTTTGTAGATAAATTAGACCCAAAGAATAGATGTGCAATTCATTTTTTAGATTCTCTAATCCGAGAAGTGTTTAAGGATGTACCACCACAACCACCTTCATATAGTTTTATACCAGCAGAACCATTCATTTCTTTAGATGTTGGTATAACTACACCACCAACATCCACAACCACAACATCGTCATCATCACAACCACTCACATCAACAATGCAACAACTTCAATTACAACATCAACGTCAACAACAACAACACCAACAATTACTACAACAACAAGCTATCCTTCAACAACAACAACACCATATCCAACAATTATTACAACAACCACAACCACAACAAATTTCACAACAATTCTCACAACAATTAATTCAACAACATAGATTACGTCAACAACAACGTCAACAACAGCAACAATACCAATATCAAATGCAACAACAACAACAACAACAACAACAACAACAACAACAACAACAACAACAACAACAACAACAACAACAACAACAACAACAACAACAACAACAACAACAACAACAACAACAACAACAACAACAACAACAATTCCTAAATCAATCATTATTAATACCACAAATACAAAGAGACCTTGAACAATCACCACAACTACAACTTATTAGAGATCAAATACGTCAATCATATCGTTTACAACGACAACCACAACAACAACTACAACTACCGCAGCAAATACAACAACCCCAGCAGCCACAACATCAACATCAACGTCATCAACAATTCCAATATCAAATGCAACAACAACAACAACAACAACAACAACAACAACAACAACAACAACAACAACAACAAGAGCAACAACAACAACAGCAACAACAGCAACAACAACAAGAGCAACAACAATTACAACAATTACAACAATTACAACAATTACAACAGCAGCAACAGCAACAGCAACAGCAACAACAACAACAACAACAACAACAACAACAACAACAACAACAACAACAACAACAACAACAACAACAACAACAACAACAACAACAACAACAACAACAACAACAACAACTACAAACACAACAACCACAAACACAACAACCACGACATCAACAAACACAACAATCCCAATTTCAAACACAAGAACAAACTCAAACACAACAAAATAATTTACAAAGTTTAGTTTCACCACCTCAAGCCCAAATGGCATTTAGAAATCATTTGGCATCCAACAGAATACAAACAATATCGCCAGCATCGGTTGATTTTTCATCAAACTACAGTGATTCTGAAATTGAAACTTCAGTAAACAACGGAAATAATAATAATAATAATAATAATAATAATAATAATAATAATAATAATAATAATAATAATAATAATAATAATAATAATAATAATAATAATAATAATAATAATAATAATAATAATAATAATAATAATAATAATAATAATAATAATAATAATAATAATAATAATAATAATAATAATAATAATAATAATAATAATAATAATAATAATAATAATAATAATAATAATAATAGAAGTGATAATATTAATGCAACAGTTAATGAACCTGTATCATCCTCATTATTACCATTTGTTATAAATAATTCAACGGCAACCATCTCTACAGCCTCAAGATCATCAGCATTAATCCCATCGGTTAATGGATCAAGTAGTGAAATTCCAACAACAGTATCTCTTTCAACTTCATCGCCTCCCACACCAACTATCCCACTTTCACCAGCTAATAGCTTAGGTGCCAGTGGTAGTACAGGTAGTTTTTCTTATATTGGCTCACTTTTAACCACAAACCTTGGTGGAATTTCAAATGATAGAAGGAATAATAGTGATTGCTAATTGATTGGTTGTGATTGTTGATTTATTGATTGATGAAATATTAGTCATTTTTTTCTTGCTTTTTTTTTTTCTCCAAACTACCTATGCTCTCCTTTTTGTCCTTTTCTTTTTTTTTCCCCTTCCTCCTTCTCTCCATTCATTTTCAATTCATTAATTATTCTCAAATTATGGAAATTCTAAAAAAATAGCAACCTATCATTTCAATGGAATAACTGTATTATATTAATAGCTCAAAATTTTTTTTTTAAAATAGTTACACACAGGCGTAATTTACATAATCTCGTGAGCTCCTCTTCCATAATCTCAATTCTTTTTCCTTTTTTTTTTTTTCAATTCACAACAGTAAAAAAAAGAAATAAATAATTTTAAAATCAAGATTAATAATTAATTATTAATAAATCTAAGTATATAAGTTCCATTGTTTATTATTTATTTATTTTTTGTTTATATTTATTTTTTAAATTTTTTTTCAAAAATATTATTTTTCATTATATAAATAATTGAATTCATTAATTGTTAATGAATTTTTTAAATCAATAAAAAAAGGATGATCAATTTGTTGAGTATACTTTAAAAATGAATAGTTATGGGACTCTAATAGATAGTATAGGATTTTAATATTGTAGTGATCTCCAATAAATCGTTTAACATAAAATAATAAATTTTGGTGATCACAAACACTATAATCTTTTATATTGAAATAGTTTAACATTATTAAGTTTATAATGTTAAAATCCTTATTATCAATTACCATCGCCATAAATCTTGATAACTCTCGAGAATACTTATGAGTAAATTTATCCAATGTTTCAAATGGGGAAAAAAATCTTTTGTTTAAAAGTTCATTATCTTTATTGAATGTTGCAACAATATATTTAAAAACATCTTCCATTTCAATTCTTGATTGAATTCCATTTTTTAAAACTTGATGTAATGTTAATTGAGGTGTATCGAATGATACTATTCCTCTTTTATCTATCCAATTGAAAAATTCAAAGAGTTTGATTTGATTAATTCTATTGAATTTCCTTATATAATGAATTAAGAAATATAAATTATGGTTATTTGTTGAATTTTCAATAATATATTGTAAATGGTTAAAAAAATCATATGAAATTTGTTTTTTTGGTTTTTTAAATAAATAAATTTGATCTTTTTCTAAAATTGAACCTGTTTTATATAAACAATATTCAAACATTGATATTGAATTTGTATTTTTAATAATTTCTTTATTTAAAATTAATGGAATTGAATTGAATTTTTTAGTTGATTCATATATCATATCTTTCACTAAAAACCAATCATGTAAAAAATTATAAAATTTGAAATTATCTAAAATGAATTGATAGATTTCAATAGATTTTATTCTTTTAAAAATATTAATTGGATTATAATAATTATTTTCTTTACCCCAATTGATTTGATCTATATCTTTCAAAAACCCAAATGGTATATTACTAGGTGGTTGAGGAATTGTATCTTGTTTTAATACCCCACCCAATTGTTCTAGTGTAATTTTAATAAACTCTAAATCATTGAATTGTATTATCAGTTGAAAAAATATTATTGGATGAAGTTTAAATTGGTTAAAATTATTATTAATTTCATTGCAAACATTATTTATAAATTCTATCTGTTTTGATCTATCTTTACAATTATTAAATAATGGGGGGTCATTACTTTCGAGCAATTCTAATAATCTACATGAAGTTCCATGAAAACCATTACTACTATCTTTGAAAGTTGAACTTGGTACTTTCTTTATTATTTTACCAAAAGAATCATTTAATTGATTACAATAAAATAAATCTAACTTTGGTGATATATAACTATTCATAACTTCATACCACCTTTTAAATAAATCAAAATTACCATATCTTAAAGCAATAACTTCGCATCCATTAAAGTTATTAATATTTTTTTCAATTGTTTCAATCGATTGAAAATTATCATAGTCTTCTTGTTTTGAATATTTATAATAGTATAAAGGTGACGATATATTTAATTTCAAATCTCTAAAATTTAAAAACATTTTCAATAATAGTTGGACATTTTTAAAAGAAGGGTCAACTATTGATATCCTTTGCTTTAATTGTTTTTTATTAAATTCTAAAGTGTTTAATTCTTCAAATGTTAAAATTAAACTACTATCTATTGTTTGATAATTTTGGTAAAATTGTTTTATTTTTGAAATTGATTTACATAAGTTATAGAGAAAACCAACTTTGAAATTGGATGATATTGGACAAAACTCGTAAATTGTATTAAATGATTTATAAAAAGAATGATTTGGATATGGTGGTGGTTTTATGCCTTTTTGAATCATTAAAAAATTACAAAGTTTAATATAGGTACAAATACATTTAAAAAAACTATTTTCTATTAAACATTGAGATAATCCTTCTGAGAATTGTTTATGGTTTTCATTAATGTGGCTATGATTAGTTGAAAAATTATTTTTTGGTATTCCTATTACTTGTCTTTCAATTTCTTTTGAAAAACAATTTGAAATTTCATCCCAAACTTTAATTTCATCATTATCTGATTTTATTGAAAATTCACCAGATTTGCAATGTTTGTATAATAATTTTCTAACTTTATTTAATGTTTTGAAATGATTATAAGATGAATGTGAAATATAAGAATCCATCATAATATCAACTTTTTTAGGGTTAAGATAATAATTATAACCATATTTCTCTTTACATAAAACTTTAAATGCTGGTATATTATTTGAGTTTACTGTTATCGAAATTAATTGATTTAATAATCCATCTCCTTTATAACTTGGTATTATTGAATTATAAAACTTTTTATAAAAATTAAAAAATACTAATTCATCAAATTCTTTTGTTTTTACATTGTTTTTAATTGGAGAAAGAAATGAAAAAATATTAGATTCATTAGTTTTACAGTCCAACTCTAAATAATGGTCATTTAAAAGTTTAAATTTTAAAGTATTCCTATAATCATTCCTTATTAACCATTTTATTGAATAAATTGGCCTTAATGAACTACCTATTGTATCAATTTGATTTCTAAAAAAATTATTTAAAATATATTTAAATAAATAAATATTTCTTATTACCTTCCAAAATAATATTTCATTTTTATTAATATCCATTTTTATTTATTAATTTATTTTTAATAAAAAAAAAAAAAAAAAAGAAAAATTAAAAAGAAAAATTAAAAAAAAAAAAAGAAGAAAAACAAAAAGTTTTGAAATTTTAAAAAAAAATAAAAAAATAAAAAAAAAAAAATAAAAATCGCAAACTACAATTTTAATTAAAAAAAAAAAAAAAAAAAAAATTTATATAAAAAAAATAAAGTGTCAAATTACATTTTCTTTATTTTTTTTTATTTTTTTACTCTTAAATCAATGCATGAATTTTTTTGAGGTCACCAATTGAGAAAGATGCATATCTTTCACACCAATCTTCACAATTTTTGTTATAAATGGCAACATTATCACGATAAACACCAGCCTTAACAACATCTAATGGGTCCAATGGATTTGGTGTGACAAGTAATTCTGAAATACTCAACATAACTCTAGAAATATTTAAAGCTGGGCTCCACATGTCTTTTAAAATATCCAAACAAATATTTCCATCATTATTAACATTACAATGATAAATTTTTGTTAAAAATCTAATCTCTATGTTTTTATAATAAAATAAAATAAAAATAATAATTTAGTTAAAATAAATATATATTTTTTTTTTAAAAGATAAAATAACAATTATTATTTAAAAAAATACATACTGGGAGCTTCAAATGGATAATTATTTGGGAAATTGACAGATAATGCAAACAAACCTTTATTATAAGGTGATTGTTGGGGACCTTTCATCAAAATTTTCCAAGCGACAATATTATTTTCATCCAAGAATACAGTGAATTGTGAATACTGACCATGAGAATCAATTTCATCTTTAAATTGTTTGTATTCATTGAAAATACGTCTATTTGAACCTAAATACTTTATTTCAGCCTTAGAACTTGTATCAATGGCTTGTTTCAATTCAACATTTTGGAAAACAAGCTCAACCTTACGTTCAATTGTTTTTTGATAAGTTCCTGAAACGTTATTAAAATCTTTTTTTGTTTTAATATTCATAGAGAATGGTTTAAAATTATCACGAGCTGATAGTGAAAGTAAGGCTTCACGTTCAAATAATTCAACACCTTCCAAAGACGAATCTGCAATGAAACAACTACCACCTGTTGATTGTGAAAATGCTGATAAACTTTGTCTACCATCCATACCAATTGGAATTGAATCTAAAATGATATTATGTTTTTTCATATATTCATAAACTGGGTATGGATCAATACCACTATTATCTTCACCATCAGTTAAACAAAATACTCTTAATATTGGATTTGATGATAATTTAAATCCACATTTATCAGAATTATTTTTAAATTTAACTAATGTTTCAGCAGCAATTTGAATTGCTTCAAATAATCTAGTTTTACATTGATTTGCAACCACTTCACCTAATTCAACAGAGAAAGAATCAAAATTTCTAGTTATATCAAATGTTACATCAATTCTTTCACCAAATGTAACAAGTCCAACACCAACTGGTATCTCTAATGATACTGCTTTGTCTGTAAATGTTTGAAATAAAGTTTGAGCCAATTCAATTCTTGACATCTCTACTTCACCTGGTACTCTACTACCTTTAAATGCTGCACTCTTCATCGATCCTGATAAATCTAAAACAATCATATCCAATTGTTTAACCTCTGATTCATACAATCCAACTTTCTTTGATGTTGTTTCTTTTGTTTCTTTGGTTTCTATTGCTGAATCATCTTGTTTATTATTATTATTATTATTATTATTATTATTATTATTATTATTATTATTATTATTATTATTATTATTATTATTATTATTATTATTATTATTATTATTATTATTATTATTATTACTTAAATCAGTTTTATTTAATTCAATAGTAATAGAATTAATGGCACTATTATCTGATGCTTGATCTGGTACAGAAGATTGTGGTGGTTGTGTTAAAGATGTTGTAGTTGTGGTAGTTGTAGTTGTAGTAACAGCGATTGATGGATCAACTAATACAAACTCTGCAGAATCTAAAATACCCAATTCCTCAAGGGTATCTTCTTCAAATAATTCTGCATTTTGATATTCTAATTTATATTCAACATTTGTTGATAAATTTCCTCTTTTAACAATTTCTTTAATAAATTCTTTAACAGATAATGTTTTTTTAAAAGGAACTCCAATCTTTTTATTTGGTGGAATTGTGATTGAAAGTGGCATTTTTTTTATTATAAAAATATTTATTGGTGTCTACTTATTTATTACAAATTGTATGATGTTTATAATTATAATTTTGGTTTTGGTGTGAATATTTTTTTTTTTAAATAGAAAAAAAAAATGAATTAAAACATTTCCATTTCAAAGAAATTAATTTTCCTTTTTTTTTCTCTTTTTTTTTTCGCACACTCACAATTTAAAAAATTGACTCTGTGCACAGTCATTGATTTTTTTTATTTTTTATTTTTTACAAAATCAATAATATCTTGTTTTTTTTTAGTAATAAAATAAGTTTTCCGAAAAAAAAAAAACGCTCTGTGGAAATTTTCAATTTACATTATATATTTTTTGTTTTTTTTATTTTTATTAATATTTTATTATTAGTTTCAAATTTTAAAAGGTTCAATCTAAAAAAATCTATTTAAAGAATTTTCTTTAATTTTCTTTGTTGTATTTTGAAAAGTTTTTCCATTTTTGATAATAAACAGAGAGAGTGGTTACAAGATTACCAAGACCAAGACATAAAAATATGAAGCCACATGAAAATATTTGCCATTCAACATTACCACCTCTTTGGTATGCGAATGCAAAGAATGAAAATGAATTATATAATTGGAAAAACTTTTTATTAAGATTACAAAAAAAAAAAAAAAAAAAAAAAATAGAAATAAATTTGATTAGTAAAATAATTTAATATGTATTGAAAAAAAAAAAAAAAAAAGAAAAAAATATTTACTTGTACAAATAATAAAAATGGCATTAAGAATAAAGCAGAAGGTGTCCAACCTGGATCATTACCCCAACCTTCAGATTCACCAGTTACATCGATAATATTTGCTTTACCCATTGCAACCAATTTATAGAGACGACCTTGTTGATAACGATTTGTCAAAATTTGAACAAGACCTTGACAACCAGAGAAATAGGTTACTTGAGGAAGGAAGTAAGAGAAAGATTCTGACAATGGGAAGAGAAGGTTTGTTAATGAACCAGCGATTGAGAGATAGTGATGCATAATCCACCACGGTTTAATTGAACTACCATTGACCAAAAGAATATTTTCACGTAATGCCAATGTGATGTAGTAGTAAAGCAACCAAATTTGCCAACTGGTGGTGACAAAACTACTTTGTGGATAGAGTAATAACAATACTACGAATAAAATGAATTGTGGATTGGTTTTCTTTTTAAATTTCTCATACTCTTGTTTTAATCTAAACTTTTCATTCTCTCTCATATGTTTAACATTTACTTGTCCCAAAAATAAACGTACGAAAATACTACCAGTCTCTGGTGTAAATGATACCTTTGCACGTTTAACGTTGACTCTAATTTGATCGAGATGAGCCGATAGCTCTTTTGTAATATCCAAATGTTTCTCCTTTGCTGTCAAATGTTTGATTCTACTAATAAGTTGTGATGATTCCTTTTCATGTTTTGCTAATGTATTGGTAATATCATCGGCATGTTTAAATACATCGCTAATATCCTTCTTTACTTTTATACCCTTCTCTTTGCATTGTTCATGACTTTTTTTTAATTCAAACACTTCATTCTTTATATCTTGTAATTCTTTTGATAATTGAACTTCATTGCCTGTTGATTTATTTGTATTAGTCATCGTACTCGATGACTTTGTTTCAGAAAATGATTCCATCATTTTTTTTCTTTTTATTTCTATTTTTTTTGTATTTTTATTATTATTTATCTACGAGTTTTAATTTATATATATTATTTGTATCCTTTTATATGTATCTATTTTCTTTACTTTTTTTTCTTTTGTGTGGGTTGGAATTTTTTTTTTTTTTTTTTTAAACTATTTATTTATTTTTTTATTTTTTTATTTTTTTATTTTTTAAAAAGTTCTTTTTTGAGTAATATTTTTATTTGATAATAAATTTTTGAAAAGTATTTACAAAAGTTTGTATTATATATTAAAAAAAAAAAAAAATGAAAAAAAGTTTAAAAAAACAAAAATTAAAATAGTTGTATAATTTTATACAAAAAAGATAATTTTTTTTAAATGAAAAAAAAAAAAAAAAAAAAGTTTTTTTCTAAAAAAAAATAAAAAAATAAAAAAAAAAAATAAAAAAAAAAAAAAGAAAAAAAAAAAAAAAAAAAAAAGAAATCAACAAGGAATATTTTTAACTTTTTAATAACCTCCAATCCTCAACCATTGTTTTAATATCTAATTATATTTTATTTTATTTTATTTTTCTTTTTAAGTTTATCACTTCAAAAAAAAAAAAATTTCTTTTTTTTCAATTGACCAGTGATAATTTTTTTTTTTTTTTTTTTTTTTTTTTTTTTTTATTAATTTTAAATTTATTAAAATAGCAAATTTAATAACATTTTAAAACAAAATTAAAGAAAATCAAATAATGATTTTTGTAATAATAAAACAAAAAAAAAAAAAAAAAAAAAAACAAAAAAATAGATGATTTGTTTTTTTTGAGATTCCAAAAATAAATTTTTGTGCCCCCTTCCATTGTTTATTTTTTTATTTCTTTTTTTTTGTTTCATAATTTTTTTTGTAATATTGCCTAAAGTAAGTTCAAAAAAAAAAATACCTATGGATACAAAAGGGTTTTTTTTTATATTTACTTGAATTTTAACAAATTAAATTAAAAAATACTCCAAAAATGATTTTTTTTATTATAATATCATTCAATTCAAATGAAGAAATAGAATAATATAACAATAAAACAATAAAATAAAAAATAAAAAGTTTAAGAAAGTAAATAAAAATCATATGTTTTTTGTTTTGAATACAAAATAAAAACAATAATAAGTTTCAAAAGAAAATTATTTTTTTTTATTTTTTTGAATTTTTTAATTTTTATTTTTTTTTAGTTTTTTTTTTTATTTTTTTTTTTAATTTTTATTTTGATTTCGCACACATATTATATATAATTATTTATATATAATAACTATACAACTAAAAATGAAAAGAAAGGTTTTATTAATGGGTAGAAGCGAGTCTGGTAAGACTTCTATGAGATCAATTATTTTTGCAAATTATATTGGTACGTTTACTTTTATATCATTTAAGTGAATAAAAAAAAAAAAAAAAAAAAAAACTACCCGACTAATCCACATACATACACTAAAAAAAAAAAAAAAAAAAAAAAAAAAAAAAAAATTAATAAAAAAAACGTATAAAACATAAAATAATAAATATTTAATAATGATAAAATAATATTAAAACTACACAAAAATGGTTTTTAAAAATTTAAATTAAAATAATAATAATAATCAATAGCAAGAGATACAATGAGATTAGGAGTTACAATTGATGTTGAACATTCACATGTTAGATTTTTAGGTAATTTAGTATTGAATTTATGGGATTGTGGTGGTCAAGAAGGTTTTTTAGAGAGTTATTTAACCACACAAAGAGATCATATCTTTAGAAATGTGGAGGTGTTAATCTATGTATTTGATATTGAATCAAGAGAACATCAAAAGGATATTAAAAACTATAAATCATGTATTGAAGCCATCTCACAAAACTCAAAGGACGCAAAGATCTTTTGTTTAATTCACAAGATGGATTTGGTACCAGAGGATCAAAGAGATACACTTTTTAAAAACAAAGAACAAGAGATTAGACAAGCATCCCTCCCATTGAAACCAACATGTTTTAGAACCTCAATTTGGGATGAAACTTTATACAAAGCATGGTCTTCTATTGTTTATTCATTGATTCCAAACGTTAAAGTACTCGAACATAATTTGGACAAGTTTTGCAAGATTTGTGAGGCTGATGAAGTTGTCCTCTTTGAGAAGGCAACCTTTTTAGTTATCTCTCACTCTGCTCGTAAGGTTCACAAAGATGTTCATCGTTTTGAAAAGATTTCCACCATCATTAAACAATTCTTTTTAAGTTGTAGTAAATCTCAAGCAAATTTCCAAGCAATGGAAGTCAGAAACTCAAATTTCGCCGCTTTCATTGACGCTTTCACCTCAAACACTTATATCATGGTCATCATGTCTGATCCAACAATTGAATCCTCCGCTACCTTATTAAATATTCAAGTTGCAAAATCACATTTTGAAAAATTCATTAATAGTACCTCAAATTAAAAAATAATAATAATTATTATTACAAAAAAAAAATACAAAAAAAAAAACATTTTTTTATAAATAATAAAATAATAAATAATAGTAATAGTAATAATAATAAAAAAAAATAAAAAAAAACATGTTAAAATTAAATATACAACCACAAAAAACTTTCATCTCCAATAATAACAACTACACATCAGTAACTGTTAATTTTTTTTTTTTAAAAAAAAAAAATAAAAAAAAAAATAAAAATAAAAACAAAAAAAAAATATTACAACAAAAGTTTGTCTTCTGAATTTTCTTTTTTTTTTTTGTTTTTTTTTTTTTTTTTTCCACTTTAGAATTTTCTATTTAATTGTTGGAATTACTTCTAACGAAATTAAACCATAAACATTGTTTGAATAATAATATTATAAATAATATTCATATTTTAATTTTTAATTTCATACTTACCTGTCATTATCAATATGTGATCATAAAGGCATATTCGATTGCAAAGATTTTAGACCATTGCACCAAAGGTTTGGTTTTTGTATGATCTTCAACAAAGAGGATTCAAATGACAAATTTATGGTAGTCGTGGATGTTGCGCTAGCGCACTTCCACAACCACACCCCAATTAATTTTAAAGAAAAAAAAAAAAATATATTAATAATAATGATAAATTAATTAAGTCCTGTTTTACTATTTATTCAAATATTTTTTTTTATAAATAATAATAAAAAAAGGTACCACACCTATCTACTTATACTTTATTGAATGTTTAATATGCTCAAATGGTGTTATAATATGCTATCACAAGTTGTCACTTAAAAAATTAAAAATATTTTTTATTTTAGGGATATACCAAAATTCCAAGGTTTTAAATGATTCCCAACAATTCTTTATCCAAAATCGATATAGCAAATGTCAAAGTTTAAAATTGTAGTTAAATACATTGAATAAACTAAAATGGAACAGATGAAGATTTTAGAAATGGTTGAGATTTTATAGACGAAATTGAAGATCGGTTTTTTTTTTTTTTTTTTTTTTTTTGTTTTCTTTATTTTAAATTTTTTTTTTTTTTTATTTATTTAAAATTTATCTACATATCTTCTACACTCCAATAATAAGATTCTTCAGCTAAATTTTGATTTCTTGATTGTTTAGAAATGAATTCTTTCTCAAAACCATTACTACGATCTACACCATCCCATCTATAGCCAGGTTTAATATTGAAACGATTTGAAGGGTAAGGACCTTTATATTCAGGTTTTCTATCTTCATCTTTTTTCTTTGATTTCTTTGAGTTCTTTTTCTTATTTCCTCCACCCAATAATGCCATTGGATCACCCCATCTATCTCTATCGATCTGTTCACTATTTAAATCTTCATCATCGACGTATCTTGATAAAGGCTTATTGATATCACGTTCCATACGTTCTCTTTCCTCTTCCTCTTTTCTTTTTTTAACTTTTCCAACACCCCATTCCATATCTTTCTCCAATTCAATCTGATCCTCTAATCTCTTCTTTTCAATGTCCATTTCTTTCTGTTTCTTTGGATCTACTTTTTTACCTGTAATCTTATCACGATATATAGTCTCTGCATTCCTACCCATCATTCTTTGTTGTTCTCTTAAAAATGTTTCTTTTTGTTCTTGATGTTTTTTATTCTCATCTTCCTCTTCTCCACCTTTTCTCTTTCTTGGTGGTGATAAGTCATCACTATCTTTATTTTTAATATTCCTATTTCTTGGTGGAGATAGATCATTATCTTCTGCATTTGATCCTCTTTTCCTTGGTGGTGATAAATCTTCACTTTTATTTCTATTTCTTGGTGGTGATAGATCATTTGATCCTCTTTTTCTTGGTGGTGATAAATCTTCAATATTATTTCTTTTTCTTGGTGGTGATAAATCATTATCATCTCTATTTTCTACTCTTTTTCTTGGTGGTGATAAATCTTCAATGTTATTTCTTTTTCTTGGTGGTGATAAATCATTATCATCTATATTTTGTACTCTTTTTCTTGGTGGTGATAAATCTTCACTATTATTTCTATTTCTTGGTGGTGATATATCGTTATCAGTAGTTTTTATATTTCTATTTCTCGGTGGTGATAGATCATTATCTTCATTTTTTGATTTATTACCTCTACTACTACTACTATCTAAACTTTTATTTATACCAAATGAAATACTTCCAAAGCCATTATTATTATTATTATTATTGTTGTTCTTTTTTGTGGGTGGTTCAATTGTGATCCATTGAGATGAAGAAGAGGAGGTAGGAGGAGGTATAAAATTGAATTGATCACTATTAACAATTATAGGTTTATCATCCTCGTCCTCATTCTCATCTTCTTCATTAGAATCATTGTTATTATTAAATTTATTTTTTAACTTTTTTCTTTTATTTTCATTGTCATCTTTTGATATTATTTCTTGTTGTTCATCAATATCTACAATTTTATTACCTGTTGTTGCTATTACTTTTTTTTTCTTTCTTTTTTTTTCTTTGTTACTATTACTATTATCATCATTTGATTCAATGGGTGTTAAATATCTTTTTAAATAGTCATTCATAATTTTTATTTTATTTTATATTTTTTTTTTTTTTTTAAAAAAAAAATAAATGCATTAAAATTTAAAAAATGAAAAATGAATTCATTTTTTTTTTTTTTTTTTTTTTTTTTTTTTTTTTTTATAATTGCATTCTGACAAAATTTTATCTAAAGACCACCCAAATTTGGGTGTTTTCTTTTATTCTACTTAAGTTTTTATTAAATTCCTATATATTTATATATATACATAGATTTTTTCTTTCCAAATTCAAAATTATTAAATATCATATTTAAACTTATCCTTATTATTTAAATTAGATTTTATATTGATCAATGTTTATAAATTTTTTTTGAAAAAAAAAAAAAAAAAAAAAAAAGAAAAAAAAGAATCTTATATACATGTTTCATTAATTAATAAAATTTTTTTTTTTTTTTTTTAATTTTGGGAATGAAAAAAAAAAAAAAATATAATAAAAAAATAAAAAAAGGTTCTATTTTAACTGGTTAATCAAATATTTGGTAAAAATAACCTTTTGTTTCTCATCCCCCTATTTTAAATTATGGTGGAAAAAAAAAAAAAAAAAAAAACCGATACTTTTTTATGATCTAATATTCGAAAGGGAAAAAAAAAAATATCTTTTTTTTTAATTAAATTATTTTTTTGAATTATATTTAATTTTTTTTTTTATTTTTTTTTAGTTTTTAATTTTTTTTTATTTTCTAATTTTTTTTTTTTATTTTTTATTTTTTTTTTTTTGAAACTGTTTGCCCTTTGTACTGCTTTTAATTAATTACGTGTTGTTTTTAAAAATTCATTACCACAACTTATTTGTTCTAATAAAAAGAATAGTAATAAAAAAAAAAAAAAAAAAAAAAAATTTCACAAAGTTTGTGTGTGTATATTTTTTTTATTTTTTTTATATAAAAAAAACACTTGCCAAAAAAAAAAAATATTAACACAAAAATTTTTATCATTGCTCATAAAAATATCTTTTTTTTTTTTTTTTTTTTTCCAAATTAAATTAAAAACAAAAATTTTAAAATAAAATAAAATATTATAAAATATAATAAAATAAAACAAAAAAAATAAAATAATAAATAAATTAATTTTAAAAATAGTTGAATTAATTTTTTTAAAAAAATAAAAAGAAAATAATAATAATTTTATAATAAATAATGGAAGAATTTGAAAACTTTTTTTCACAATTAATTCCAGCACCAGACCAAGATATTTGGTTATTGGCAGCCCAACAAACACCACAAAACAATGATGGAGTTAGTACAAGTGGTATACCGATTGGATGGAGTTTACAGAATTTAGCAGCAAGCACCAATAACATTGCTGCTATCGATTCCAATCCACAAATTAGAGAACAACTTCAACAATTACAACAACAACAACAACAACAACAAAACCAAATTCAACAACAATTACAAAGCTATCAACAACAACAACAACAACATTATCAACAACGTCAACAACAATATCAACAACAATATCAACAACCTTATACAACACCTTCTCCACCTGACCAATTGGACTATAATCAACAATTATCACCACAATCACAACCACAACAACTATCACAACAGCAACAGCAACAACAACAACAAAATTTAAATTTCCAAGTTCAATTTTTACAACAACAACAACAGCAACAACAACAATTACAACAACAACAAGAGCAATTTCAACAACAACAGTTACAACAACAACAGCAACAATATTTCATTAAACAACAACAACAACAACAACAACAACAACAACAACAACAACAACAACAACAACAACAACAACAACAACAACAACAACAACAACAATTACAATTACAACAACAACAACAACAACAACAACAACAACAACAACAACAACAACAACAACAACAACAACAACAACAACAACAACAACAACAACAACAACAACAACAACAACAACAACAACAACAACAACAACAACAACAACAATCACCAATTTTATCACCATTGCCACCAATTCAACAATTACAAACACAACAACAGCAACAACAACCACAGCAATCAATTACTAATAATATAACTAATGGTAGCAACAATGGAGGTGTTAGTAGCAATGCTAATACACCCTTACAACATCAAGCAATGCTACAAGCACAATCATTAATGGATAGTATACTTAATACAAAACAACCATCTATCCCACCAACATTACAGCCACCAACACAACTTCAATTCCTTAATACACCAAGTTTAGATCAACATATTCTTTCCTCTATTAAACCATCCTACTCACAGGTCACAAAATCAAATATATCAACATTACCAACTGAAATCACAAACAGTTTAACAAACAGTTTCAATGGTACAAATAATAGTACTCCAAATTTCGATGATTTAACAGGTAAGTCACAATCATCAATTAATAATACCAATACCTCTTCAAAAGGTGGAAAGCAAAAACAATTAAAGAATCAAACGACACAAAAACAATCAAAAAATAATGGTAATAATAATAATAATAGTAATAGTATTAATAATAATGGCAATTATAATGGTAATGGTAATGGTAAATCAAAGAAACAAAATGATTCAACAATATCAACACCAAACATAGCCTCACCACAGATTGATTCAATTCCAGATTTCGATTTATTAGATGATGAGAAAAAGAAGTCAATAAGTAGAATTAACCAAAATTTAGCAAGTAGAAATTATAGACAAAGAAGAAAAGAATATATAAAAGAGATTGAAAGTAAAATGGCGGCTTTAACTTTCGAAAATCATCAACTTAAAAAAGAAAATGAATCTTTAAAGGTATGTAAAACAAAAAAAAACAAAAACAAAAACAATATCAATAATTTATTTAGTTATTTATTTATTTATTATTATCGAATTTTTTTTTTATTTACCATTATTAATCATTATTATTTTATTGATAAAAAAAAGGAAACTGGTGGAGTCGAGGTAATGAGACCAGAACCAGAGTTAATAACAATGGTAGTTGAAGGAAAACAAATCATTATACAATTAAGTCAAGCATTGAAAAAGAATGACGATAGATCATTGATTTATTTATTACATTTATATCATTGTGCAATTGCAAAGAGATACTCAATCGTTGAGAGGGAAGTGGAGAAAATAGTACATCCCTATACTCAATCGAAATTGGCAGCTATGGGGTATATACCAAAATCAGATAAAATGTTTTTAAATTGTATTGCAGGACCAGCAGCAGACAGTTGGTTTCAATTATTTAAGAATGAGGCAGAGATTACAGCTGAACAGTCGAATAAGCTCGAGGCATTACGAGCACAACATGGTAAAATCGATACAGCATTATTACAAGAACGTCAAGAGTTGGATTTAGATATAAAGAAGTTTTATTATACAAAGATTTTAGTGTTACCAAATAATCCATTGATCATTGGTGATATACCGGCTCAACCTTACAATGGTGAGCTATCACAATCACCAATCACTAACTCACCTTTGGAGATTAATCAACTATTGGATTTTGCAGGAAAATTGGAATCTTTGAAAAAGAATTTCATTCTACATAGAAATTTAATGTTGGATACATTGTCATCCCTAAGTTCCATACTCTCACCAAGACAAGAGGCGATGCTCTTAGTTAGGGTTCATTTCTTCACTTCCTATGATTTCTCTCATATGGAGTTATTGAAAGATGTTTGGACAAATATAGTCTCTTCGAAATCAATGACTGGTCCATTAAATATTTCAGAGGCTTTAAAAAAATTATCTGATACTACAAATACTCATCATTCAATTGAAAATATTGTTAAACCACCCCAATTTCATCAATATACTCCCAAACAACTTAAATTTGAAAATCAATCAAATAGTTTTGGAAATAATAATAGTCCAAATAAAACTAAAAATATAGAATTTAGTAATAATATTAATATTGGTAATAATAGTAATAATAGTAATAGTAATAATAATAATAATAATAACAACAATAGTAATAATAGTGGCAATTTTAATAAAAATAATAGTAGTAATAATATAAATTTAAATAATAATAGTATTAATAATACCCCACCTCAAATGGTGTTAAATCCACCATCTGCTGATGCCATACCTTATCCATCAACAACTCAACTTGATAAAAGATTCCAATGGGTCAGTTACCCTTCTGCTCCTCCACCAAACTAATAAAAAAACCAATTAAGAAATATATTTATTGTAAAGACAAAAATATTTTAAATAGTAAAGATTTTTTTTCAAGAACTTATTTATTTTTTATTTTTTTATTTTTTTAATTTATTTCCGTTTGGTTTTATATTAATAGAGTTGGTTATTTAAATTTTTTTTGTTTTTTTTTTTTTTTTTTTTTGTATAGGTTTTTTTTTTTGTATATATTATTTTTTTGATATTAATTTAATTAAAAGTTTTTAAAATATTTTGATAAGAATTAACAGTATAATTTTGTTCATCCATTTTTTCCCATCTGTGTATACAATCTCTTAACCAAGCGAAATGAACCACTTTGATATTTGGATTTTTTAAAGCTTGTTGTGCTTTGGAGGTTCCTTCTTTAATGAAAATTAAATGGGTAGTATTTGAATCAATCTCCAAAGAGATTTTAGCACCAAAAGATTCTGTAATTTTTGAAACTCTTGTGTGACACAACTTTGATGGATCAATTTGTTTTGGAAAAATACCACTAAAAACAATATTACACTCCATTAATACTGAACTCTTAATTTCATCAATAATCGATTTAACATGAATTGAGTTTATATCACCTCTTGATAAGAACTCACCTTGAATAGCTGGTAATAACCCTGAAAACATATCCAAGTATGGTAAATTTGTAATGATGTTTGAAGTTGTAGCGGTAGTTGTGGTTGTGGTGGGAGATGGTGATGATGAAGATGTTTGCTGTACACTTGATAGAATCAATTGATTATTATTAAAATTATTATTATTTATAGGTTCTGTAATATTTGGAAATGGATACGCTTTCGATAACTCTTGAAATGAAAATGGATATTGATAAATTGGTGTAAAATCTTGAATTTCATTGTTTCCGTTATTTCTACCACTTGTATTACTACTATTGGTATTAAAAAATTTGAATGTATCTAATAATATTAAATTGTCTTGAAAATTTCTCCAAATATCCTCTCTATCATCTAATATTATCATTTGATTCGCTGCATCGAAATTAAATATTTTACTAAAATTTTGATTATTAAATACAATATACGGTTTATTTATTGAATTTATTGGTAGTGGTTCAACTGATTCTATAACTTCTTTGGTTATTACTTTTGTAAAAATTGATCTATTTGGGTCTAAAATTAATGCTAAATGTTCAACATCTTTTTTTTTTTTAAAAGAGAAAAAAAAAAAAATTATTATTATCATTATTATTATTATTTAATTTTTTTTTAGGTTATTATAAATGAAAAAAATAAAAATAAAAAATAAATGAAAAAATTATAAATCTTACAATATTTTGGATGAAAAGAATATAAATAAATTTTAAATTGAGAAGAAAGTGATGAAAGGAATTCAATTGCATTTGGTCTTTGTTTAACATAAAATGTTTCATTTGTTTCAGTGATTGTAAATTTGTTAATTGAGCTATCTTTTAGATAATAGCTTTCAGCATTTGGATCTTTGGTTGAATGCAGTATTGTATGATCGATATCAACTATTAAATACATTTTAGGTGAACCACTACTTGGTTTTGAATCAAAATTTGGATTAATCCATGATCCATCTTTTGTTAATAAGCTTTTAATTTTCATTTCTACATGTTGGTTTGCTCCAATTAATTCACTAAATTTAGATTTTAGTGGTTGTTGTGGTTGTTGTGGTTGGTGATTATTTACATTGTTGTTATTGTTATTTGATGACGATGATGATGGTGATAATAAAATATTTTTTGAATTAATTGAAATTGGTGATAGTTGTTGTTGTTGATGTTGTTGTTGTTGTTGCTGTTGTTGTTGTTGTTGCTGTTGTTGTTGTTGTTGTTGTTGTTCTTGTTGTTGTTGTTGATTTGGATTTAATAAAGGTGGGCTATTTGAAAGTGATTGTTTTGGAGAAGTCATACCTGGTGTGCTATTATTGCTGTTACTACTATTCTGTTTTGTAGAGGAAGAAGAAGAGTATTTCTTTTTATCTCTATCACTTGATCTATCTCTTTTTGAGGATCTACTCTTTGAATATTTTGACCTTGAGGATGATCTTGAAGATGATCTTTTTCTATATGAACTTCTTCTAGTTGATCTTGATCTACTTCGGGATGAATCTGAATAACTAGAACTTCTTGATCTTTTTGATCTTGAATATCTTCTACTGTATCTATCTCTTGATCTTGAACTATAATCATCACTTGATGAATCACTTCTGCTTCTACTTTTGCTTCTACTCCTACTTCTACTTCTACTTGAACTATAACTCCTTCTTGAATATCTTTTTGATCTACTACTTCTACTACTACTATATCTGCTTCCACTACTATATTTTTTACTACCACTACTACTACTTTTATAAGATGAACGATGATTTCTACTATCACTTCTACTTCTACTTCTACTTGAGGAGTGTGAATGACTTCTTGAACGAGATGATGAAGTTGATGAGCTTCTTCTGTGATGTCTACTACTTCTTCTATATCTATTACCATATCTATCTCTTGATCTTGAACGACTTGAACTATAACCTCTTCTTCTTCTTGATCTTGATCTTGATCTTGATCTCGAGCTATCATCACTGTAGCTTCTACTCCTTTTCTTTTCTTTAAATTTTTTATAATCTCTTAATGACTCTTCAAAATCTAAATCCTCTTTTTTGTTATTCTCAGAGTATGCCAAAGGCATATATAATCTATCGCCAACAATTGATGGATATGCTATACTTTCTGGTCTATTATAAGTAACAATACCATTGCTACTACTTCTCAATACAACATTGGCAACGGTAGTTCCATTACCCGTTACAATTATTGGTTCATTATCCACAACTGCATGATAATCTAAAACCTCACCACTTCCAACGTTTGCAACTACAATACCACCTTCATTAATTTGATCCATGTAATAATATTGAGTTGATTCACTATCAACAATCGATTCCACTTCTTTACCATTTATTATTATTGTTGTAGTTGTGATTGATTTTGAATTTGTAGTTGATTCATTATTTTCTGTACATATTATTTCTTCACTATTTTGATCTTTTATTTTTTCTTCATTTTTTGTGGTTGACATAAATTCTTGGTTTTTTCCCACTCCATCTTCAACAATTTCTCCATCACTTATATCTTCTTCATTGTCTTTGGAAATTTTATTTTCCTTTGATTTCATAATTATTAATTATTTTTTCAGAAAAAAAAAAAAAAAAACAAATAAAAAATAATGAAAGTGTGGATATTGGTTGTTTTACAATAATAGTTTTTTTTTTTTTTTTTTTTTTTTTTTTTTCAGTCAGATAAAATTCGTTTAAATTTTTTTCAATTTTTATTTTTTTTTCATTTTTTTCGCAACCGTTATTCTTATTTTTGCGTTTTTTCAATCACAATTAATAAAAAGATTTTTTTTTAGATACATGCAACAAAATATTTTGGAAAAAAAAAAAAAAAAAAAAAAAAATTAAAAATAAACTACCAACACTCTTTTAAAACAAAGAATATTTTTTTTTTTTTTTTTTTTTTTTTTTTTTTTTTTTTTTTTTTCAATATAAAAAAATTACTAAAGTCAACTCCATAAGGGTGTTTGTAATTACTAAAGTCAACTCCATAAGGGTGTTTGTTTTTTATATTAAATTTTTTTTTTAAACAATAACAACAATGATAACAATAACAACATTTTCATTTTATTTTTTTTTAATTGTTTTTCTTTTATTTAAAATTAAAAACTAAATAAATAAAATACAACAGAAACTAAAATTAGAGAAAATGATTGACAAATTTTAAAAGCATTTGAATGATTGTTTTCATCATTTTCAGTATTAGTATTATTGGTATTGGTATTAGTTCCATTATTATTACTATTTAAATTTGGAGTTGGAGTGGGTTTTGATTTTAATGTAGAGTTTGGTTTTAATGTAGAGTTTGATTTTATTGAAGGAGTTTGAGATGGTAGTAGTGTTATTGGCGAAGATGAAATTGATGGTGTTTCAGATTCTGGTTTACCCCATTCAAATATGTTGTCACCAAAAGATTGGCCATTTATAGTTACATTTATGAATGACTTTGATTCTGGATCACTTGTAATAGTATCATTTGTTACAATCAAAGGTTCCAAAGAGCATTCCATTTTAAAAGAATCTACAACAACTATATTTTTACAATTTCTAGAATTAATTGTAATACTATTTGATTCACTATCTGCAAAGTTTGACCCAATTATTGTTACATTACCACCTTTTATTTGATCAACTTTAGTAACAGATACAATAGTTGGTAAGTTGTATGATAAGTTTATCTGTGATTGTACTTGTACATCACCAACCGATATTATGACTGGATTATTAGCACCACTACCTTTTGGTGCTATACACTCTAATGTCGTTGAACTGAATACAGTGACAGAAGTGCATGGTTTTTCACTAACCATTACAGTAGTTGTCGATTTACTATCAAAATAGGAACCAACAATTGAAATTTTACCGCCATCTGTATTTGGTGATGAGATAGATTTACAAACTGGAAGAATTGAAATTTTGAAACCATTTGGGTCACTTGATAAACCATCAACTATAATAATAGCATTATTGTCACTTAAAGAGGTTTCTAAAAGAGTGAATGATGCAACATTATTTTTAACTGAGTCCGCTTTAATAACACCATTGTTTAATGTTAATTCAACAAGTGATGAGTCTGAACCAAGATTTTCACCTTCAATTTCTAAAATGTTTTGTTTTTGAGTTGTTAAAATCTCAAATGGTGGTTGATAACTAAAAACAATTCTAAATGGTTGATTATTACTATTACCATATGATACAACAGCTACCATTTTATTTCCCGTACCAGCTGAAAGTGTACATGAAAGTTTAGAACCATCAATAGCTTGTACCACATTAGTACATTCAATAGGATTGGTTTTACCTGTATTTTCAATTTGAACTGTTGGTTTAACACCTAAAGGATTTAAATAAAAACCAGATATTTCAAACAATCCACCCTCAGTTGGTGCAAGTGTTAATGGTTCAGTTAAAAATGGAGATGTGAAAAAATCTAGTACATTTGAAATGTCTTCATTATGGGTAACAACAATATTACCACCGAATATTTTTGAAGGTAAAGTAAATACCAATGATTTTTCACCATCATCATCATCAGTTGGAGTAATTGTATTTTCTTCTTTATTTTGATCTGTAACGGTGATTCTTGAAATATCTTTTGAACCAAGACTTGTTCCTTCAATGATAAATGTTACACCCTTTTGTTTAATGCTTAAAATTTTTGGAATTCCATATGAATATTGCAATTGATTGGTATTTAAAATATTATCAATATCAATAAAGACCTTTAAATTTTTTGATCCACCTTGTTCGTTTGATGGTGGTAATTTACAAATGATTTCAGTAGAAATTTGACTAACAATTTCGCATGGGTAAGTGCCAATACTGATAGTGGTTTTTGATTTATCACCTGAAGCACCCTTTAAACATTTTCCAGATATTGTTACAACCCCACCACTATTTGGAACAGAATTTATTGATAAAGGTACTGGTGTAAACTTAAATTGTGACAAGGTTGATGACAAACCATCAACTTCAACTTTAATAGAGGTAGCTTGGGTTAATTTTGGTTCATAATTGAATTCAATTAGATCATTTTTAACTGATATTATTGATGATGTCAAAACCTCATTTCCTATTAAAATCTTTACCAATTTCTTATCAACGTAAAAGTTTGAACCAGTTATTGTTAATTGACCATTTGTTGATTCAATTTTCTGAATCGATGGCGGAGCAAAATTTAATTTAAATGATGAACTTCCTAATTGAACAGTAAATGAACCAGATCCACCTATATTTTGAACATTGAATTTTGTTGCATCTTTTGGAATAGGAGGATCTAAATTTAATGTTTTTGGTTTACCACCAATAATTACCTTTAAGGTCTTAACATCATATCCAAATCTTAAAAAATTACCAGTTACCAAAGATAAACCAGCTTCAGTGGATGGAATAAATTTTAAATCCTTTGGTGGAGGAACAGGCATACCAATTATTTGATGTTGTGTTGTTATATCTTTACCATCCATATATCTTCCATTAAATGTTACTGTTGAACCAATTAATTTCGTAAAATCTAAATCTGTAGACTTACATATACAACCATCTTTCCCTTTTCTTGTACATGTAAAAATTATTTTTATAGTTGGACAATTCTTATCTGTTAATATTATACTTGTTAAGAATTTATCAACTTTTGTTCCAACATAAACTAACTTTTTACCTTCAACAGAAACATCAACTAAAATAATAATATTATTAAAAACAAAAATAAAAATTAAAATAAAAATAAAAATAATAATAATAATAATAATAATAATAATAATAATAATAATAATAATAATAATAATAATAATAATAATAATAATAATAATAATAATAATAATAATAATAATAATAATAATAATATAATAATTGTAATGATTAGGATTTAAATTTTTTATTTATTTTTTAAATTTTCTTTGTACGTACAACCTGCTTTTACTAAATTTAAAATACATATAATTACTAATAGTATATATAATATTTTCATTTTATTAATAAATCAAAATAAAAAAATAAAATAATAAAAATTTAATAAACATGCATCAAAAAAAAAAAAAAAAAAAAAAAACATAAAAAAAATAATTATAAAATATAAAATTATAAAATTTTTGGTAGAAATAAAGACATATTTTAAAAAATGTTTGGTAGGATTTAAAGACGAATTGTCTTTTTATTATTTGATATCTTTCTATTGCTATTTTCAATTTATCATATAAAAATTCACACAAATTCTGCATTTTTCTGAAAAATAATATTGTGGTTTTTAACCCCATAATCTTTTATCCATTTTTATTCATCCTTTAATTATTATTATTTTCACAAGTGTCAAAAATAAATAAATTACCACTAACCACAATAAAATTAAAAAATACTTTTTTTTCATAATCTTAATATAGATTATATGTATTTATTTACATTTTTATTATATATTTTTATATAATATCATTTTTATTATTATTTTTATTATTATTATTATTATTATTATTATTATTATTATTATTATTATTATTATTATTATTATTATTATTATTATTATTATTATTATTATTATTATTATTATTATTATTATTATTATTATTATTATTATTATTATTATTATTATTATTATTATTATTATTATTATTATTATTATTATTATTATTATTATTATTATTTTAATTTATTTTTACATTATGAGTAATTTTTTAAAGTAGTTGAAGAATTAATAATAATGAAAAAATTAAAATTGACGAGTGAGAAATAATTATTGAATTATTATTCTCAGTATGTTTTTCTACTGGAGTAGGAGTTGGTTTTGGTGTATCAGTTGGTTTTGAGGTTGGTTTTGAGGTTGGTTTTGGAGTTTCAGTATTGAGTGCTTCATTATCGTATTCAAATACTTGATTGCTTACAGATTGACCATTTACAGTGATATCAACAGCTAATTTCTTATTTGTTAATAATGGATCAACATTTGAGGAGATAATTGAACAAGTTAGTTTGGTTGAATCAATTACTGAAACATTACCACATGATTTATTTCCAACATTAACTGTGATTAATGTTTGCTCGAAATTGGTTCCATAAATTGTAACCATACCTCCTTCTTTTTGTTTAACACTTGTTGATGAAATAATTGTTGGTGGATTGTATGCTAAAAATAAAGGAGACGAAAACTTAGATTCCGAATTTTTAAATAAGAAGGAGACAGCATTCTTAACACCACTACCTGGTGGTGCAGAGCATGTAAGTGTTTGTCCATTAACTATAGTTAGTGAATCACATGATTGATTTGCAACCATAATTTTAAGATTGTTATTATCTTTGGCACTAAAGAATGAACCGGTGACAGTTACTTTTGATCCAGATGTATCTGAAGAACTTATAGATTTAGCTACTGGTTCAAGGTTAATATTGAGGACATCAGAAATAGAGTTCGAAATACCATCAACACTAATGAGTGCATTTGGATCGCTTAAGAAATTACTTGGTAAATCAAAGGTAGCTGTACCATTTTCAAGAGATGAAGCAGTTAAATCATTTCCATTGATATCAACCTTAATGAATTTTGAATTTGGGCCAAGGTTTTTACCAGTAATTTGCAATTTATTATCAGCCAATTGAGTTGCAATCAATGAACTTGGTGATTGGTAATTGAAATCAACTTCCATTGAAGTTTGGTCAACTAGTATCGTGGATTTAATAGAACCACATCCGGGTGATAATTTACATGATGCTGAAGATGAATCTGAGCCAATTGCAAAATTAGAGCAATCAACACTTTGGTTTCTTGAATCTAAAAGTGAAATTGATGTTTTTGAAGTTGGATCTAAATACCCACCAACAAACACAATCTCTTGACCTTCAGTCGATGGAAGACTACTTATTTTTGAAATATATGGAGTTGGAGAAACACTAAATTGGTTTGAAGCATCTTGACCATCATATACTGATATTGAGGATTTTGAAAAATTTGTTGGCAAATTGAAGGTAAGATAGGATTCCTTTTCATCATCAAAACCAATAACTAAAAGGTTCAATGCTACTGTTGATCCTGAATTTAAAGCTTTAATAGATGAATCGGATTTACCCAAGTTTGAACCGGTTATTGTAAATAAAGTTGATCCAGTTTTTTGATCAATTTTAGTGATTTGTGGAATACCATAAGAGTATAATAATTCATTGGTGCTTTTAATACCATCTATTGTAACAACAACTTTAAGATTTTTTGAACCGTTTTGTGTTGTAGCTGGTGGTAATTGGCACATGAGGTCAGTAGATAATTGTGAAACAACTTTACAAGCGTATGCGCCTACTGAAACAGTTGTCTCTGAAGTACCTGATCCTTTTAAACATTTACCAGAGATAGTAATAAGGCCACCGACTCCTTTGGAAACTTCTTTATCAACAGATTGAGGAACAGATGGGATAATAACATAATAAGGAACTGTTTGAGCGTTAGTGCCAACGGTTACTAATATTGAGGAGTTTGAAGAATATTTAGAATCATATGTAATTTGGATTTTGGAAGTATCACTAGAGGTTATAAAGGAACTAATATCATCTTGACCCAATTTTACATTTATTACCTTTTTATCTATCCAAAAGTTTTGACCAGTGATTGCAATTAAGCCATTATTAAGTGTAACAGTAGAGATAACAGGATTGGCAAAATTCACTACAAATTCTTGAGAATTGATAATTAGTTTAATGGTACCATATCCACCTGAGCTTTTAACCGATAATTTTGTTGCATCGGTATTGGAAGCAATACCCAAAGAAACAGCTCTTGAATTATAATTACCAGAAATACTTGAAACATCAGCACCAAACAATAGGAAATTTCCAGACATAGGTGCAGCAGCTCCAGCGGTTGTTGGTGGCTCCCATTTAACTTCTGTTGGTACTGGATATGGGATTGGTGTCTTACTTTGATCGATTTGATATATAGTGTTGGGGGTAGCTAACTTTGATGCTTTTACTGTTACTAAACCAGCTAATTTTGTAAAGTCTAAATCAGCACTTTTACAAACTGGAGCATTAGCATTAGTAGTATCACATGTAAATGGAATGGAATAATCTGGTAAAACTTTATTTGATGATAAAATTATTTCATTGATTTTAAAATCAACACCAGTACCAGTATATTGTAACTTTTTTCCAACCACTGACACAGAATCTTTAAAAAATTATTTAATTAATTATCATTTTTATTATAATTTTTACTATTATTTTTTTTTTTTTTTTTAATTTTAAAACTTACATCCTGCATCAACATTTTTAAATATTGTTAGTGACAAAGTAATAAATAAAAATAAAAACCTATTTATTAGCATTTTATATGAATCAAATATATTATAAATGAGTTATAATTTTTTATAATATGGAAATCAATAATAAAAAAAAATTTTACATTTAATTTTTTTTTTTATTTTATTTTTTTTTATTTATATTAAAAAAAAAATATTTTTGTTCAATTAATTTTTTTTATATGTAAAAAAATTATAATAATTATTATTTAAACTGCTATAAATATTTAAATGATTTTGTTAATTTTTTATATGAATTGGGAATCCAAACACCCATAAAAAACAACACACACTCCCACACATAAACTTTGTCATTTTTGTATATATATATCACCACCACTTTCACACAACAAAAAAACTCTACATAAATCTCGATTTTATATAGCATTCAAAAAAACAACATAATTTTAATTTCTTATTTAGGAATCTGTTGCCAAACTTTTTAGTTGAAACTGCTCTATTTTTGGAATCCTTAAAAATACAAAAAAAAAACAAAAAAAACAAAAAAAAACAAAAAATAAAAAAAATAAAAAAAAAAAAATAAAAAAAAAATAAAACATGATTACCCTACATTTTCATACCAATTTACAAATCAAAAAAAAAAATAAAAAAATAAAAAAAATAAAAAAATATATAAATAATAAAAACAACCACCAATTTTATACATTGAAAAGCATTCTTTAAAAACAAAATGTGGTGATTTATTATTTGAATAAATCACCACATTTGGTGTTTGGGTTTTATGAAATTTGTATAGAAACAAGAAAAAAAAAAAAAATTAATTAAAATAAAATAAATTTCTTTTATTTGAAAGTTTATATGTATTTTAAAAATAACAAGAATTTATATTAAAAAATAAATATTAAAAATAATTTATATATACTCTTTTTATTTTTTATTTTTTTTCTTTTTTTTATATAAAATTATATTTCCTATTAATAATTTGAAGTATTTTTTAATTATAAAAAAACAACCATATAAATTTTTTTCTTCTTTTTTTCTTCAATACCAACCCCATCATCATTTAATGAAATTTATTTTTTTAATGTTTGAATAAAAATGATGACCATACACACACTCCCACTCTTTGAAAATTGTAATTTATTTTTTTTTTTTTTTTTTAATAAAAATATTTTTAAAAAAATTTTTTTTATTTTTTATAAATTAATGTTATATAAAAATGGGATTGGGAGAATATGATAAAGAATTGAGTGGTCATGTCATATTTCTATCTTTAATTTCAAAAATTGTAGGTTTATATATGAAAAAATATAACAACTATACTATTATTATTTCTTATGGTTTGATTTTAATTTTTAATATACTCAAATATATTTTTGAAAGTAATCAAAAATCAAAACCCTCATTATTTAAAATGAAATTCAAACTCATTGTATACTACCTTCATATATTATCTCCCATAGGTTATATGTGTTGGCATGTATATGAAGAATATTTAAGTAGAAAGGAACAAGGAATATTTTTAAAAATTTACTTTTTAATAAATTCTTTTATCAGTGATGAAAATATTACTCATTTAGGCTTTCATTTATTAGAAATATATTTAAATTTAATGGTAACTATATTATTTATTGTTTTTTTTTAATTTTAATAACTTTTTATTTAACTATTCTCATTACCCCACACAGGAAATAATTAAAATTAAAAAGGAAATAAAAAAAGAAAAAAAATTACAAAAATATTCTAAACAACATAAACTCTTAAATAAAAAATTATTTGAAAAAGAAATTCAAGATGGTGCAGGAGGAGATTTTTCAGATGATACCTATGAAGAAATCAAAGTTGTTAACTCTAAAGACAAAAAAGAAATATCCTATAGAAAAGTTAATCAAAAAGAACTAAGATAATAATAAAATATCATTATATATTTTTTTTAAATTAATTAAACTTTTTTTTAATTCAAATTTTATTTCAAACTCATTGCCACTGAAATCTATTTTAATTTTCAAAAAAAAAAAAAAAAAAAAAATCTGATATTGATATCATTTTTATTAATTTTTTTTTTTTTTTTTTTTTTTAATTAAAAAAAAAAAACCTTCATAAAAATAGATTGGTTTTTTTTTTTTTTTTTTTTTTGATGACTTTGTTTTTTCGGAAATTACAAAATGCCTCTACATATTGTTGATAAACATAAAAGTTTGTATGATACATATGTTCAATCAGCTACAATTGAAGAGATATCAAAATTTAAATTAGCTGATGAACCAAATGAACCAGAAACAATTAAAAAACTTATTATGGACGAATTATTATTGGATGGTAATTCTAAACAAAATTTAGCAACATTTTGTCAAACTGACCTCGACAAAAACATTCATTCAATTATGGATAAATGTATCGATAAGAATATGATTGATAAAGATGAGTATCCTCAAAGTGCAGAAATTGAGAATCGTTGTTTACATATCTTGGCTGATTTATGGAATGCACCAGACAGTTTAGAAACAATTGGTTGCTCAACAACTGGTTCAAGTGAAGCTGCAATGTTAGGTGGTTTAGCATTAAAATGGAATTGGAGAGAAAATAGAAAAAAACTTGGTTTGCCATGTGATAAACCAAATATTGTTACAGGTCCAGTTCAAATTTGTTGGCATAAATTTGCTTTATATTTTGATATTGAAATTAGAGAAGTAATTATTTAATTAAATTATATGTATATAGATATTTTTTTTTGATTTTATTTTTAAAAAAAACTAAAATAATATTAATTATATTAATTAAGATTCCAATGGAAAATGGTCGTTATATAATGAATTCAGAAGAAGTTTTAAAAAGAATTGATGAAAATACAATTGGTGTAATTCCAACACTTGGAGTAACATTTACATTACAATATGAAGATGTTTTTTCAATTAGTAATGCACTTGATAAATATGAAAAGGAAACTGGTATTAATATTCCAATTCATGTTGATGCAGCAAGTGGTGGATTTGTAGCACCATTTATTCAACAAGAGATAATATGGGATTTTAGATTACCACGTGTTAAATCAATTAATGCATCTGGACATAAATTTGGTTTATCACCATTAGGTGTTGGTTGGGTAGTATGGAGAGAAAAGAAAGATCTTCACAAAGATTTAGTATTCAATGTAAACTATTTAGGTGGTAATATGTCAACTTTTTCATTGAATTTTTCACGTCCAGGTGGTCAAATCATCGCTCAATACTATAATTTCTTACGTCATGGTCGTAATGGTTATACATTAATTCAACAAGCATGTTTAGAACATGGTATTTACATTGGTAAAGAATTAAAGAAAATGGGTGTTTTCGATTTAATCTATGATGGCACTGATGCACTTCCAGGTGTTTGTTGGACAATTAGAAAGGATTTAAGTCAAGAACCATTATTTAATCTTTATGATTTATCTGAAAAATTAAGAAGTAGAGGCTGGCAAGTTGCCTCCTATACTTTACCATCTTCAATGAATGATGTAGTGGTCTCTCGTGTTGTAATTCGTCATGGTTTCTCAAGAGATTTATGCTCATTATTCGTTAAAGATATTCAAAATGCTATTGAATACTTCCAAAAACATCCAATTTTAAGAAGTTTGGAAAAAGATGAAGGTGAAAATTTCCATCATTAAAAAATAAAAAACAAAACATTACAAAAGAAAATATTATTTAATGTTTTATATTAAAAAAAAGCAAATTCAATCAAATTTTGTTATTAAATTAATTTTTTTTTATTATTTTTTTACTTTTTTTTTTTTTTTTACTATTTTCAATATGAATTAACTCTATTTTAAAATGGAAAATATTTTTTTTTTTTTTTTTTTTTTTTAATTAAAGAAAAAAAAAACCATTATTTTTTTAAACTTTACTTTGATTTTTTTGTTCTTTTTCTTTACATTCGTTACATTTATCTTGTAAGAGTTCGTGGAGATCTGGAGAGATGTAGAGGTTACCATCTTTGTTGGTTTCTAAATCCTCGAGGTAACAAACAAAGATTGTGTCTGTACCAATACCGACGATATGAGTGAAGAGATTAAATATGCAGAAAGCGAAAATTGCAGAGAGAGCAATGGTGATTGGATTGAGTGATTTACCCATGCCATACAAGAGTGCAGTGGTGAAAAGAGCAGATGCAGCGGCACCTAAAATCTTACCTAACATTAAAACCAAACCACCAATGAAATCCATGATGACTGCATTAAACATATTTCTAGAGATGAGATCGAAACATTCCTTTGTTGAGGTACAGAATGAATGACCATGCATAGCGACATAGATGTAACCAAATTTATTGATCCAACGAACGATTGATTCAATGCAACCCAAAATACATTGGAGACAAGATACGACCATTACAACCAATTTATTTGTGGCATTACTATTCTTACAAACTTGTAACATGAATTCCATAAATTCAATAAAGGCAATGAGTAATGAACCAAATGCCAATGAACCAAAACTTGTAGTTAAAGCTCTTCCCAATGAACGATAGGCATTCTCTTGACCAACCAATGATTTACCAGTTGGATCACGTGAGAAATACCAATTGGAGACGACACCAGCAACGCAATGTTGGAAAACTGCACTAATGAAAGATGATGCCCAAAAGAAACCAAAGATCATAAAGTACATAAGATTTCTAATTTTAGTGTTGAATGCTGATTGTTCTTGTTCACTGTTGGTTGAGTTTGCCTCTGAAGAGGTATGGTCATTCAATGGATTAACAGTTGATCCTGGAATACTGAATAAATAAATGAATGAACTAGTCCAATATGCAATGAAACCAATGAAAAATAATACAACCAATGATGCAATAATAAATACAGATGGACTACGTTGAACACCTCTACATGTTTCTGTAAACATTGCACATGTTAAATCAATACTCTTTCTAAGATAAACAATTACTACTACCAATCCTAATGTACAAATTATAATACAACCACCGACAATCATTGTACTATGTAAAAATTATTAAAAAAAAAAATTCAATGTTAATATATTTGTGTAATTTTAATACAGGTTTATTTTTTTTTTTTTTTTTTTTTTTTTTTTTTTTTTTTTTTTAATAATAAAATAATACCTTTCACTTCCCTCTTTATGACCTAATGCCATAAACAAAACACCTAAAGTTGCAACTAAAGCAACACCAACACATAAAGTGAAATAAATGAAGAATCTAGTGAAAGATTTTAATAATTGAATCCAAGCAGCACCCAATACAATAGCTAATAAAACAGAGTAGATGAGAATATCTTTATCTCTCTTTAACTCTGCTACTAAATTTTCAAGATGTGAAACAAAGTATTGTTCAATTGCATTTTCAGAGGAGGTTGTATTTGTATTAAGTCCTGGAATCGATGGAATATTTGGTGCATTTGGTACCAATCTACTTGGGTCACCTTTTGTATAGGCAATGCCTGAAATTGCTGCCATACCACCAATTACCAATAAAAATAGTAATGCAAATAAAATATCATTACATTTTCTTGAGCTATGTTCTGGTTGTAATCTAGTTGATGGTGAAGATGATCCACTTCTACCACTGCTATTATTATTACTATTACCACTGCCACCAACTCTTGAGTTGGTTAATAATGGTTGTTTATAATCTTCTTCTGGTGCCCACATTTTATTGTGTTCTATCTATACTAAATTTATATATATATAACTATTTATTTCTTTTTCTTATTACTGTTACTATATTTATTTTGTTATTATTATTATTATTATTATTTAAGTTTATTCTGAAAATTAATATTTAATATTTAATTTATTAACAATTTTACTAAATTGTATTGTATTTTTAAAATTATTATTTTATTGTGTGTACAAAAAAAAAAACTTTTGTGTTTTTTTTATTTTTTTTTTTAAAAAAAAGTTAATAAAAAAAAAATAAAAAAATTTTAAAAAAAATAAAATTTTTTTTTTATAAAAAAAGAAAAATAAAAATTAGAAAAAAATAAAATTTAAAACTCCTCATTTTTTCAGGAGGAGTAAAAGATTTTTACTCAAATTATTGCAATAATGCGCACAGAGAGAATATGATCATATTATTATTTTTTTTTTAAAATATTTATTTATATGTGTGAGTCTCATTTTTTTAAAATTATTCAATGTGTTTTAAAACAAAAGAAAATGAAATAAAAAATATAAAAAATATAAAAAATAAAAATAAAAATTAATTTTTTAATTTTTTAATTTTTATTTTTATTTTGTATTAATTTTTTTTAATTTTTATTTAAATTTTTAATTTGATTTAAAAATTCTTTCGATGTTAATAATTCATTTGAACCATAAATAATTTTTTTATTGTGTTTCTAAAGAATGGGGAAAAAAAAAAAAAAAAAAAAAAAAATTAATATTGATGAAAAAAAAAAAATTCAAATAAAAATATCAAAATAAATACCTTGGAAAAATCTTGAAGATTTTGATATTCTACATAATTACCACCACCAACAGTGAACACTATAGCTTCTTTGAAGGGAGTGGTTCTTTTTGGAACATTTGATTTATTTTGAATCTTTGGATCCAAATAAAGATAATCAGCATCCAAAGTATTCTTTAAATCCATAATCGACTCCACGATTCTAGTAACAAATAAATCCTTACTCTTTGGTAATAATGCTCTTACACCTTGTTGGAAGAAATTTGTAAATGATTCAACACCTTGATAACCTGTTACATTTGTCATCATTTGCATAAATCCACCAATTTTACCTGATGCTGTATTACTAGATTGAGTACTAGATTGACTAACATTTGCAATTGCTGTTAAACTTTCATTAAACGCTTTTGTTCTATTAATACAAAAAAATAATATATTAGTATTTGGTGTGTGCAATTAAATTTATAAAAAAAAAAAATACTTTTTAAAGAAATCTAAAGTTGATAAATCAGCACCCATTTTAGTTAATGCTTCTTCATATTGATCCATTTCAGATTGTGGTACATTTTTAGTAGATAAAAAGTAAATGATGAGTAAACGAATTTTATCCTCTAAAGTACCTCTACCACCAGTTTCACCAACGACTGGTGAAGTGATCAAAGAGTGTAATTCTTTTTTATCAGTCAATGATCTAGTGATAATTGATTCCTCCATTGCAAAGAAGAAATCAATTTGTCTATCACGAATATTCTTTGTTAAATCGGTTGCTAGATTTGTATGAATATCAATTAATCTTTTCTTTTCATCCATTTCTTGCACTAAACTACCTAAACCTTTTGTTTTATTTTCATTTGATTTTTTATTATCACTATAGTATGATATATAAGTAAATAACCACATATATTTTTTTAAATAATAATAATTTTTATAATAAACTTACAAATCATCACTATCATCAACTTTAATATCTGTAATTTGTTGTAATTTTTCCATTTGTTGATAATATTCATTAATTTGAGATTTAATTTCACCAGCAACACTTGAGAAAGCTGCACCTGTATTTGTAGCCCAAAAAGAGTCAGAAGAAGAGTCTAAACCATAGGTTTTCTTTGAGGTTTGACCATTTTGAGTGACATCGATACGAACTTGATTCAATGACATATTGAGTATATCATGAACCAATGCTTGATAAGTCCATGGATGATGAAGACAAACTGATAGATCAACATTTCTATCCAAGATAATTAACACTGGTCTATAGAAAAATGACAATTGCGAACCCATTTCATTCAAATTACTAAATACATTTGAACCACCACTACTTTGTAATGTAGTTGAAATTCGTTTCTCTAATGCCAATGCTATCATTTCAGCTGCTGAATTCTTTGGTGCTCTAATGATTGGCACAATACCTAATGTAACTAAAACACTAAATAAACTATCGACTACCGTATCAATGTTTTCTTGTGCTTGAACATCTTTAATCGTGCTATCATTAAATGATAAATAACTATCTCTTGGATTATTCAATACGAATAAATCATTTTCTAATGATATGAAATTTAAAAATTGGTCATAAACTTTACTAATCATCGATACTGAATCTGATTGAATAGTTAATGTAGCTAATTCCTCCATTAATTGATTCGATAATTTACTTGCAAAATTTAAATAAATATTATCATATAATTTATTTTTACAATCCTTTTTTTTTTTCAAAAAAAATTAAAAATTAAAAATAATTAAAATAATAATAAAAATAAAAACATTATTATATTAATAATTTATACACATGTATATATATATATATATATATGTATCTTAATATATTTACTTCAGCAATTCTTTTAATATTATCAGAAGTTGGTAAAACGAAATAAATTGCAGGAACGTCTTGAATTGGTTGTCTTTCAGAATGAAGTGGTAAATATAATGTAACACCTTGATTACGTAATGCACCTTTTGTTAAGATTGGTGCTATAATGTTTGAGCAGTGTGTATCGAAAATTAAAACCTTCCAAACCTCTTGCCAACCACTTATAGCTTTATTAGATGACGAAGATGAAGATGAGTCTGATTTCAATGATAACATTTTATTTATACTCTCAATTTGTTTAGTCTTAATTGAAAAGTTATTTGAAAATTGATCAAACCCAAATCCACCACTTCCACCTCCACTTCCCATCATACCTGATGAGTTTAATGATGAATTTTGATTCATTTTATTTTATTTATATAAATATAATTATATTTATTATGATTATGTATTTTTTTTTTTTTTTTTTTTTTTTTTATGATTTAAAAAAGGGAGAATTTAAAAATAAAATTATCTTTTTTTTTATTTTCAAAAAAAAAAAAAAAAATAAAAAAAAATAAAAATTTAATTTAAAAAAAAAAAAAAAAATGACCAAGTCAGGTTTGTAATTTTCACACGTGGTTCAAAAACAAATATAAATACAAATAAATGTGAAAAAAATTAAATTTTTATATGTGAAAAATAAATAAAAAAAATGAATAATAACACACTCACCACACACACACACACACACTACACAAAAACTCTTTTCTCAAATTTTTAATAGTACTATAAAAATTTTATAATATTGTTTATAAATTATTTCTTTTTTTTTTTTATTTTTATAATTAAAAAAAAAAAAAAAAAAAAAAAGAGTATGAGTACTTTAAATAATATTGAACAAAAATGGGATCAAGTTTTAGAAGATATTGTTGATTATGTTATTGGATATGATGTTGAAGGTAATTCAAAAGAAGCAATGGAAACTGCATTTTTAGCGTTATTCGATACGATTGGTTGTGGATTTTTAGGTTTAAAATTTGTTGGTTGCACTAAATTGATGGGACCAACCATTCCAAATACTAGGATTCCAGGTGGATGTAGAGTACCAGGTACAGATTATCAACTGAATCCAATAGAGGCAGCATTCAATATTGGTTGTATGGGTCGATGGTTAGATTTCAATGATTGTTGGTTAGCCAATGAATGGGGTCATCCAAGTGATAATCTAGCAAGTATACTTGCAATAGCTGAATACATAAGTAATGATAATATCAGTAAGAGTAGGAGACCATTACAAATGAAAGATGTTCTATGTGCATTAGTAAAATGTTATGAAATTCAAGGTGTATTTGCATTAGATAACAGTTTCAATAGGATTGGATTGGATCATGTTATATTAGTTAAAATCGCAAGTACAGCAGTTACATGTTATCTATTGGGTGGTTCAAGGGTTCAAATTCTAAATGCATTAAGTAACGCATTCATCGATGGTCATCCATTGAGAACTTATCGTCATTTTCCAAACACAGGATCAAGAAAATGTTGGGCAGCAGGTGATGCAGCATCAAGAGCAGTTCAATTGGCTCTAATGGCAATGTCTGGTGAAATGGGTTATCCTACATGTTTAACAGCACCAAAATGGGGATTCTATCATGTATATATGTCAGATCAACCATTTCAATTCATTCAAAGAAAAAACTACTCTACCTATGTCATGGAGAATGTACTATTCAAAGTTTTATATCCTGCAGAATTTCATGCTCAAACCGCAATAGAATGTGCAATTCAATTACATTCAATTTATCAAGAAAAAGGTGGTCTAAACTCTGTAGAATCAATTACTATTGAAACTACAGAACCTTCAATGCGTATAATCGATAAACGAGGTATACTTCGTAATCCATCTGATAGGGACCATTGCATACAATTTATGGTATCGGTCGCTTTGATTTTCGGAGAGTTGAAATCCTCTCACTATGAAGATCAAGTGGCTATCAAAGATACCAGAATCGATTTACTTCGTGAGAAGATGGTATGTGTTGAGAATGTTCAATTCTCTTTGGACTATTTAGATCCAAATAAAAGAAGTATTGCAAACTCTATAACATTAACATTCAAAGATGGTGAGGTTCATAAACGTCAAGTCGATTACCCAATTGGTCATCGAACACGTCGTTCTGAAGCCATACCACTATTAAAAGAGAAATTTTTAAACTCTTTAAATTCAACACCTTTCACAAGCTCTTCAACTGACCAAATTAAAAATCTTTATGAAAATCCTTCAAAGTTTAATAATCTTTCAGTTTTAGATTTTATGTCAATATTTTCTTTATCAACAGCTTCAACTCCAATTTCTTAAGAAAAAAATAAAAAAAATAATTTTTTCTAAAAGTGAATGGCTTGTGAACCAAATTCACTTTCTCTTTTTTTTTTTTTTTCTTCTTTTTAATAAAAGAGTTTTTATTTTTTTAATTAAAAGATTTATTTAATTTTTAATTTTTTTTTTTTTTTTTTAATAAAAGATTGTAAGAGTTCTATGGTGTGGTGGTAATTTATCTAACATAGCTTCACCTCTACCCCATAACATCCAATCAATTTCCAATGCTAAAAGTTCACAATGACCTTTGTTAAAATAATCTCTCATCTTTTCAACCACATGAACAGTTACAGCTCTAATTTCAAGTTCCATTTCTGAACCAACTGGGATTTCAATTTTATTTTGAATCATCTCTTTTAATTCTGGTGAATATTCAATAACCTTTAATTCTTCTAAAATTTGTGGTACTCCTAAATAATAATGAATTAAATAAAAATTTATATATTAATATATTTATTAAAAAAAAAAAGAAACATTTATCTACTATTCTTATTATAATTAAAAAAAAATACATACTATAATCAGCAAACATTGTTAATTGTTTGATATCATCAAATTTTCCTAAACCTCTACCTTGGTATGCGCCCCATAAATCACCAACAAAAATTTGTGCTCTTTTATAGAAAAATACTTGTTTACCTTTATAAATTGCACTATCTCTAAATCCCCAAAAGTATTTTGTAACCAACTGTATTAAATTAAAAATAAAAAAATTAATATTTATTAAAATTTTTTTTTTTTTTTTAAAAAAAATACATTACATCAACTAAAACTGAAGCTTTGCAATTTGCAGATAAAATCATTTCTTTAATACTACCATTGAAATATTCAATTAAAACTGTACCGACTTCTCTTAATAATCTAACACGTTCAGAGATATTTGGCAAATCTTTACCAAACCATTGATGAACAGTTTCACTTGTGACTTTAATTAATTGATCAGCATCAAAACATTTTGGATTTGCAATTAATGCATTCTTTAAACCTCTTGCTAAATGGTGATATTCAAATTCAGAGTCTGGCCAAAAACAAAAGTTTAATGTATCCAATACTAAAATATATTTTGCTGTTAACTCTGTGTAGGTGGAATCTTTATTCTCAATATCGATATCACAATAGTGAAACCAATTATCTGCCCATATCTCTTTATGTGGTTTAATTTTATGTTTGTTTAAGAAATCTTCACATTCCTTCTCTAATGCTTCATTATTAATTTTAACATGTTTTGATAATCCTGATACCCATGCTGTGGTTTCACGTATTAATGTTAATGGATTCATAATTTTATTATTGATTATTACAGAGTTTTTTTATTTTTTCTTTCTCTTATAATATATAGGATTATAAATATAAAAATGAAATTATATATTATTAATACAATATTAATAGGGGGTGAAGGTATATAATGAAATGGGGTGAAAATTTGAAAAAAAATAAAAAATAAAAAAATAAAAAAAAATAAAAAAAATTAAAAATAAAAAAATAAAAAAGCAAAAATTAACGAATTGATGTTCACACACCAATGAAGCAACATTTTTTTAAACAATGAAAAAATTATCTATTTTTCCTAAAAAAAAAAAAATAAAATAAAAAAATATCCCAAATAATTATGAATTTTATAAGAAAAAAAAAAAAATTAGCAAAACTTGATGAAAAAAGTGGGAAAAAACTTTGTTTATTTAATTTAAAAGGACTTGATAAATCTAATAAATTTACAAAAAAAATTTGAATTTAAAATATTAACAAGGGGGTGATTATTTTGATTGATTGTAATAGATTCTAAAGATAAATTTAAATCATCAAAACATAATGAAAGGTCTTGGTTGAAATAATTTGATTTAATTATTAAATGTTTTAATGCTGATGGTAATGAACCGATTGGAAAATGATGATCATATGAATGACAATCAAATGATAAATAAGTTATACTATTTGGAAGTGAATCAACCTCAATTCCTTGATTAAAAGAACCACCAAAAGATAAAGAAGTCAATGATTTTGGTAAAACCCCCACTTTAATTGGTTGATTAAATTGGTGACCTAAATTAAGATCTGTTAATGAATTTGGTAAATGTCCTATCTCGATGAGTTGATTAAACCTTCTACCTAATGTTAAAGTTTTAATTGTATTTGGTAGAATTATTTTTTTAATTGGACTATTATTGTCTTCAATACCTATTGAATTAATAGAACCTAAATCTGCATTACAATCTAAATCCAAAGATGTTAATGTCGATGGTAAAGTTTTAAAATCAATATGATGTTTAAAATGAAAACCAAATTTTATTGATTTTAAATTTGGTGGGAATTGACATTTATTAAGTGGAATTGAAAATTCTTCATGTAAAATTAGTGTTTCAAGGTTTATTAATAATTTGAAATTAAATGGTCTATTAAATTTAGAACCAAAGTAGATAGATTTTAAATTTAATTGTGGTAATGAATTTTTTTTATCAATTATGCTGTCGAATTTATATCCAAATATAATTGATGTAACACTATCTGGTATTTGATTAAGTCGTATGGTTTGATTAAAATCATTATCAAATTTTAATATTTTTGTTGATTTTGGAATTAAGTTTATGTCAAATTTCAAATTATTAGAATTTGATTCAAAATAATATTCTAAATCATGATTGCTGCTATGTGATGTTGGTGTTGGTGGTGGTGGTGATGGTGGTAGTGATAGATTATTAAAGTCATAGTTTGTTGGTAAAATTAAAGATGTTAATGATTTTGGTAAATAATTTTTAATTTCTTCGTGTGGTTGCTTGAAAAATGAACCAAATTTTAATGATTTTATATTTGGAGGTAACCAATCTCCTTTTAGTGGTTGATTAAAAAAGTTACCAAATTCAATAGATGTTATACTTGGTGGTAGTACATTAACACCCCCCCTAAATGGCTTATAGGGACCAAAATCACCAAATTTAATAATTTTAATATTGTCAGAAAATACATTTTTTGGTAATTCTTTATAATAATCGCAATCAAATTTTATACAGGTTACACTTGAGGGAATTATTTTAACTGTACTATTAAAATAAGAACTATAATCATTAAATCCAATAGTATGAACTGATGTTGGTATTGTTGTTTCATCAAACTTTGAAAGCCAATTAAAATCTAATGAGTTTTGAAATTTAATCTCTCTGATACCAAATGGAAATGGAGGAATTGAAATATCACTAAAAACTTTTTTAACTCTAATCTTATCTAAATAATTTTTATATTTATATTTTGCAAGTCGTTCAATACTAAAATGGGGTGCAAAATCTATAAATTTATTCTTTATTCTTAAATGAAATAAAATTTCATTCTTTAAAAATTTGTTTCTCCAAATTTTATAAAATAATTCATTATTACTTTGATTTTTGATTTCAACACTATTCATCTTGTGGGTAAAAAATTAAAAAGAAAAAAAAAATTAAAAAAAAATAAAGTAAAAAAAAATTATAAATAAAATAAAAAAATTAAAAAAAAAATTTAAAAAATTAATTTAATTGTGAAATATAATTTAATTTTTTAAATTTTTTTTCAATCACTTTTTTTTTTTATTTGAAAAATATTGTTCAATCAAGGTTTGTTTGAAAGTAGATTGATTTTTAGAAAGCATCTTTTCCGTTCTTAGGTTATTTTTTTTGACTTTTTTTTGGTTATTTAAATTTAGGTTTTGTTGATGTTGTTGTTGTTGTTGTTGTTGTTGTTGTTGTTGTTGTTGTTGTTGTTGTTGTTGTTGTTGTTGTTGTTGCTGTTGTCGATTTAATAATTTTGAGTTTGTTGGTGTTGTAGGATTTGAAATGAATCTACCTAAAAACCTATTCAAAATTGGCCATATATTTGATGGCAACCAGGGGAAAGTTGATTTCAATTCAATTTCTTTTGAGAATAATAAATAATTCAAAGGTTTCCAAGTTAAAAGTAACTGAGAGATGAATGGGTTAAAACCTGGTATTCTTGATAAAAATCTTTCATGTTTTGATTCAACCTCTAGTAACCATTTTCTGTCGGACCATTGTTCTAACGAATGATTCCAAATTTCACTACTCTTTGCAATATTTTCACAAATTGATCTAATTATAAATCCTGACTGATTTGAAGAAAAACTATAGAGAAATTGAATTTTATTACTCTGATCCTTCATTAAATTATTACATTGAATAATTAAATTTTGAGAGAATTGAATATTAATGACATTCATAAAAGATAACGATGATGATAAACTTTCGATTATTATCCAACATTTTTCAAATTGAAAACTTGTAATTATAATTGATTCAATAATCTTTTCTATATTATTTTGATTGTTTTCACTATTACTACTATCAATTCTCTTTATTAAAAATATACAATTCCTCTCATCAACTATTAAATCCAAATCATTTCTTAATGTTCTTTCAATTAATTTGATGTTGAAATCTTTGTTTAAACTTTCAATTAAATTTCTATGTTGTAAAAAACTTTCACCACAAATTAATTTAATTTCAATTGATAATTTATGATTTAATTGTTGTTGATTTTGTTGCTGCTGGTATTGTAAAGAGTTATTTTTAAATTTTAATATATTTTCAAATGGGTTATTTAATCTTTGAAATTGATTTAATCTTTTTAAATCTATAGTGAATTGTTGTGACGATGGTTTAAATAAAGAAGAGGATATTAAAGAAGAGGAGGATGAAGAAGAATAAAAAGAAGAAGAAGATGATTGTAAACTATTTAAAATTAAAAGTTTTTCATTAAATTCTTTTTTATTATACTGATCTAAAAATTCAAAAATTGAGTCCACTCCATTAAATTTAACTGGTTTAAATATTATAAAATTTGGTGTTGTAATATTTAAAAATAATGTTGAAAATAATAGATTATCCTCTTGTTGTCGGTCTTGTTGTATTTGAATTTTTGTTTGGTTATTATTATTACTATTGTCTTCCAAAATATTATGAAATAAGTCATATTTAATGATAATTGAAAACTGTTTAGATTCTATAATGGTTGAACATTGTATTAAATTTTTAAATGAAATTATAATACAACTATATTGTTGGGAGTGATGATCAAATGTATTAGTTTGTCCTAAAATTGGTGATAATATTTTGAATGGTTTTATAAATTTAATATTTTTTATTAAACTATTATATATTTCATCAGCAATTATATTATCACTTGTAATTATTAAAACTTTAAAAAATATTGGTGGCATTTGTTGTTGTTGTTGTTGTTGTTGTGGCTGTTGTGGTTGTTGGTTAATTTGACAAAAGATATTTAATTGGTCATTTAAATATTTTATTAATAATGATAATTTATTTATATCATCTATTATACCTGCTTCAATCTCATTGTTTAAACTTGATAATTTTTTAAAGATTTCATTTAAACATACTATATAGTTTTGACGAGTTAGAGATATTAACTTTTTTTTAAAAAAAAAAGTTATTAATGGACTTACAAGAATTTTTGAAAGTATTTAATTTTATTTTTAATTGTTTAAAAGTAAAAGAAATACCATTATTAATCACCATCATTACTAAATTATTTAATAGTATCGTTTCATTTTGATTAACCTTGTTGCTATTATTATTTTTATTATTATTATTATTATTATTGTTGTTGTTGTTGATAGTATTAATAATTTCTTTTATAAAATTTTGAATACTTTCAGGGACATTGTAAGATAACGAATCCTTTGAACCAATGGAGAAATCTTCATATAAATTATCCAAATGTGAATGAATAAATTCAATATGAGAACTATTATAAAATTCTAAATAATTATTTGGATGTTTACTAACAATTATGTGAATTGACCCTTTATTTGCTGTGGCTGTTGTTAATACTTTATTGTTAAAAGAGACTTGAGAACTTTTATTATATAAAGTAATAAGAGATTTAAAGAAATTTGATATTTTTAAATCCTGATTAAATGAATCGTATAAAATTAAATCAAATTTAACATCATCACTATTATTACTATTACAAATGTAGTTATTATTAACTTTTAAATTCTCTTCATCTGTTTCTTGGATATAGAAAAACTTTGAATTTGAATTAAATATTGATTTATTAAAAATTTCTCTTTTACTATAATTTTCAATCCTTTGAAATTTTATATCGTGTTCTTTTAAGTTATAAACTATAAATTCAATTGCTTTATTTGTTGTTATTGATTGGTTTGAAGGAGGTATTATAAACAAAACTTTATTATTATTATTATTATTATTATTATTATTATTATTATTATTATTATTATTATTATTATTATTATTATTATTATTATTATTATTATTATTATTATTATTATTATTATTATTATTATTATTATTATTATTATTATTATTATTATTATTATTATTATTATTATTATTATTATTATTATTATTATTATTATTATTATTATTATTATTATTTTTATAAATTGAATTAAAAATTAAGAGTAATGAAATTTGTAAATATGAAATAGATTTTGGTAATAATAATAAAGAAGAGGATGGGGAATTTAGAATGATTGATTTATAAATTTCAAATGATATAAAACTATAAAATTTCTTTTTTGGTATGAATATATTATTCTCATAATTTGGTTTCGTTAATTTCTTTGATGATATTATTTGATTATCTGATGATTTAACCGTTGTTGATAAATCATATAAATCCAAATCTATATAATTTGATGTATTACCATTATCATTATCACCATATCTATTACTACCACTATTACTATTATAACCATTACTATTTACTCTTTTAATTTTTATATTGTCACTAAGAATGCCACACATTGAAGAATTTAATGAAAAAGAGGAAGAAGATGATGTTGCTGTTGTTGTTGATGAATCCCTTAAATTCTTTTTCAAATCAACATTACTATTATTTAAATTAAAACTATTTGATGATAATGTTGACATTGAAGGTATTGACAAAAGTGATGATAATATAGAATTTTTATTATAATATTGGTAATTATTTTTATTTAATAACACATTACTATTATTATTACTATTATTATTATTATTATTATTATTATTATTATTATTATTATTATTATTATTATTATTATTATTATTATTATTATTATTATTATTATTATTATTATTATTATTATTATTATTATTATTATTATTATTATTATTATTATTATTATTATTATTATTATTATTATTATTATTATTATTATTATTATTATTTCTCGTTGTGGTATGAAAATTTGATGTTTGAGGTGATAACTCTACTGGTTGTGTTGGAGGGATCAAAGGAGAATTTTGAAATAAATCTGTAGAAGAGTTTGTAATATTTAAATCTTCTTCTGACAAGTTAAAACTATAATCACTAATACTATCATCATGATCAAAATCATCATCACTTATTTCTATTATATGTTCCATTATATGTATATAATAATTTAATATTCATGAACATCTTTAATTTTTTTAATTTATTTTATTTTATTTTTGTTTAAAAAAAAAAAAAAAAAATTTATTGCCATAATAGTCATTGTTTTTTTATTATTTAATTTATTTAAAATTTATTTGAATTTATTAGCTTATTAATACTTGAATTATTGTTAAGATAAATTACTAAAATAATTCATTATTTATTTAATTTTAATTAATAGTGAATAAATATCTTTATCTAGATAGGTTGGTTTAAAATGAAAATTTTTTTTTTTTTTTTTTTTTTTTTTGATTTTTTTTTATAAATTTTTTTTTTTTTTTTTTTTTTTTATAATTACACTATTATTCCATACAGCGAAAACTCACCACACAATACTGAGGGCGACATTAATAATAATAATAAAAAAAATCAAACATTATATGCGCATATAATATAACCTACATAATAAAAAAAAAAAAAAAAAAAAAAAAAAAAATGACAAACTGTAACAGAAGTAATGCAGCAATAGCACCAAAATTAATGAAACAAGTTCAAGTTAAATTAAAAGAGGTGCAACAATTATTCCCAGTTACTACAAATTCTTTAATCATTGATAAAAATGGGGAAATAATGTATTGTATAATTTAATATCTATAATATGTAAAATTGTTTTTGTGTGTTTGTTCATAAAATGTTTCTTACTTGGGTTAATAACTAATATATATATATATATATATTAAATTTAGTGTCGAGACATCACAAAATAATTTAGGACAAAAAGAACTTTCAAATACGATTCATCAATTAAAAACATACGCAATTTCATTTGTTTCAACATTACAAGAAAAAGATGATTGTTCTCATATTCATATTAGAGGAGAAAAAAATATGTTTTCATTTTATATAGTTAGAGATTCAGTAAGTATTAATGATAATCATAATTCAATAGTTGATGATTATATATTTAATGTTTAATCATTGTCTTTACAAATGTAATAGATTTTAGCATTTTTCACCCAAATGGATTTTGAAACTGGTAAAAAGTTTAATTTCCAGCAAGCAGATGACAAAGTAAAATTAATTTGCCAAGATCTTCTCCATTTACTTGCAAACACAAAAATTTAAATTATTTAGAAAAAGAAAAAGAAAAAAACAAAAAAAGATTATTTAGAAAACAAAAAAAAAAAAAAAAAAAAAAAAAAATAAAAAAAAAGAAAATTAATACCCAGCCATCAACCAACCAATTAATCAATTAATCAAGAAAATTAATACCCAGTCATCAATCAACCAATCAGTCAATTAATCAATCAACAACTATATTATCAAAAACAAATATTTGTACATAATATTGTATATATATATTATATCATTGTATCATACATATAAACTTTTTTTTTTACAAACTACTTTTTTCTATTTCTTTTTTTTTTTTTTTTAAAGATATGAAATAAAATTTATTGATGCATTTAATTTTTTTTCTTTTTTTTTTTTTTTTTAGTTCACAACTACTCCACTTTCAGATATCACGCAGAGGAGATCGATGAAACTTAATTTTTTGTAAATTGGATGTACTTTTACAAATAAATTAATTTTAATTTTTAAAAAAAAATTTGAAAAAAAATATTTTATTTATTATTATTTTTAAAAAAAAGAAACATATTCTAGAAATACCATTAATCACAAAAAAGAAACATTTAAATCATAATTATTATACATGTAAAGTTTATTTGAATTTTAATTTTATTTTGTAAAGAATTCCAAATTTATCTTTTTTTTTTTTTTTTTTTTTCAAAATACATATTATTTTTTAATTTTTTATTTATTTTTAATTTTAATTCTTTTTTTAAATTTTAATTTTAATTTTTTTTTTTTTTGAAATTTATGTTATATTTTTATTGCCACAATCACACAAACACATTGTATGTATATCATAAAAAAGATAGTTTAATTTAACCACACAACAAAAAGAATTTTTTCTTCAAATTTATTATTAATTTTTTTATTTTTTAATTTTTTATTTTTTTTTTTATAAAATTTTTTTTTTTTTTTGTTTTTTTTAATTTTTTTTTTTTTTTATTTCTTTTTCACTCTCTCTTAATAAAAAAAAAAAAAAAATTTATATTGCACACACAAATACATATTACATATTTATAAAATTGGTAATATAAAGAATTTTGATTTGTTTATTATCATATTTTCTATTAAAATTTTAACCATAATAAGTTTTTATGTGGGTTTTTTTTAATTTTTTTTTTTAATTTTTTTACCTTTTTTTTACCTTTTTTTTTTTTTTTATTTTTTTATTTTTATATTTTTTTTTTAATTTGTATTCTTTCTTTTTTTATTTTTATTTTTATTTTTATTTATTTATTTGATATTGTTTTTACTCACTCGATCATTAATTAATTTATCATATTATATTTTAAAATATACTAATTCCATTTTTATTTTTTTAGATATACAAATACTCTCTCAATTGTACATAAAAAAAAAAAAAAAATAATAATATAAGAGTTGTTGTATAGTAGTAATAATAAAGAAAATTAAATTATTATATATTAAAGAAAAGAGATAAAAATATAAAAAAATGGAGAAATATTCAAAGATTGAAAAATTAGGAGAAGGTACATATGGTATTGTATATAAAGCAAAGAATCGTGAAACAGGTGAAATTGTAGCTTTAAAAAGAATAAGATTGGACTCTGAAGATGAGGGTGTACCTTGTACAGCAATTAGAGAGATTTCTTTATTAAAAGAATTGAAACACCCAAATATTGTTAGACTACATGATGTAATTCATACAGAGAGAAAACTTACATTAGTATTTGAGTACTTAGATCAAGATTTAAAGAAATATTTAGATGAATGTGGTGGTGAAATTTCAAAACCAACAATTAAATCATTTATGTATCAATTATTAAAAGGTGTTGCATTTTGTCATGATCATAGAGTTTTACATAGAGATTTAAAACCACAAAATCTTTTAATTAATAGAGTATATATTATTATTTAATTATTTATACAAATATATCATGAACATATATTAAAATAATTTTTTTGTATTTTTTTTTTATTTTTTTATTTCATTTTTTTCTAAAAATATAGAAAGGCGAATTAAAATTAGCAGATTTTGGTTTGGCAAGAGCATTTGGTATTCCAGTTAGAACATATTCACATGAAGTAGTAACATTATGGTATAGAGCACCAGATGTGTTGATGGGATCAAGAAAGTATTCAACACCAATTGATATTTGGTCAGCAGGTTGTATTTTTGCAGAGATGGCATCAGGTAGACCATTGTTCCCAGGCTCAGGAACAAGTGATCAATTGTTTAGAATATTTAAGATATTAGGCACTCCAAACGAAGAGAGTTGGCCATCAATTACAGAGTTACCTGAATATAAAACTGATTTCCCTGTACATCCTGCTCATCAATTATCTTCAATCGTACATGGTCTTGATGAAAAAGGTTTGAATTTACTCTCAAAAATGTTACAATATGATCCAAATCAAAGAATTACAGCTGCTGCTGCTTTAAAACATCCTTATTTCGATGGTTTAGAACCTATTAATTAAGTGAAATATTTTCTTTTTAAAAAAAAAAAAAAAAAAAAAAAAAAAAAAAATCTCCATTAAAATTCTCCATTAAAAAAAATAATAATAATACAGTTTTTATCTTTTTTATTGTAATTATGATTATTATTATTATTATTGGTTTTTATTTCAAAATTTTATATTAAATTTTAATCAAAACAATAAATCTTCAACATAAATTTGGTAAAAGTTTTTATTTATAAATCGATTTCCTATTTTATAAAGATGTATTTAAAACAAACATTCCACATATAGTCAAATCTTCCAAATGTAATAATGATGAACCTGATGATTTAGTATCACTTGTAAAAAACTATCACTATTTTTGAAAATCAAAAGATAAAAGAAATGATATTTAGAATTTTTTTTAAAAATTATTATTTATTATAATTTTACCATTTGAATTTGAATTTTCAAAACAATTATAAGCTTCTTTAATTTCATTTAAATTAAATTGTTTATCAATATTTGGAATTAAGATATTTTTTTCATAAAGTTTTGAAATTTGTTTTAAAGTTGAACCAGATGGTGAAAAGATAGCATAATCTAATTGAACATTTTTTGAATATTGTTTTTTAATTCTATCAGAAGAATTCAATTGATTCATCATACCAATTGGTAAGCCTGATAAAATTCCATCCCTATCACTGAATTTAACTAATGGACCATTAAATCCTATTAAATTTCCACCATCTTTTAAAGCATCTATACATTTCTTTTCATTTTCAATTTGATTTTTACCACCATCATAACAATTGAAAACTAAATCAAATTTTTCATTATTATTATTATCATTTGAAAATAAATTTAATTGATTATAATCTATTGTTTCATTAACATTTGTTAACTTTTTTAATTTTTCAAAATGATTTACATTACATGTTGTTGAGACATGATTTACATTTAAATGTTTTTTTAAAATTTGTAATATAAAGAAACCAACTCCACCATTACCGCCATTAACTAAAATTTTAGTATTAGTTGTGATTTTTTTATTACTTGGTAAAATATTGTAAATTGAATTCCAAGCTGTTAAAGAAGCAAATGGAATTGAAGCAGATTGTTGATGTGATAAATTCTTTGGTTTTAATGATATTTCACTTTCATCAACTAATACATATTCACAATGTGATCCCATTGAAAATGGTGGTGATGCACTCCAAACTTGATCACCAATTTCATAATCCCAAACACTATCTCCAACTTCAACAATTTCACCACTACATTCTCTACCTAATATAATTGGTAATTTTAATTTTAAATCTACAATACTTGATGCATACCCTTTTCTCATTACATTATCTAATGGATTAATAGATGTGGAATGTATTTTTATTAAAACTTGAGATTTCGTTGGTTTTGGTACTGGTAAATCAGTTTTATATTCTAATAAATCTAATGATTCACCATATCCATTTAATAATACACCTTTCATTTTAACTCCATTTATAAAGTTTTCATTTTTTGGTGCTTTTTTTTTATTTCAATTGAATATATTAATATATATATTAAAAATATAAAAAGAAAAAATAAAAAAATAAAAAAAAAAAAAAAAAAAAAAAAAAAAAAAAATTCCAACCAAAAAAATAAAATATTGTTTTTATTATTAGAACAATCTTGGTTTTTTTTTTTTTTTTTTAAAGAGGAAAAAAAAAAAAATTTTATTTAAATTTTTCTTTTAATATATACCTCTAATGAAGCTTGTTATTAAATTGAGTGAAGTTTTTTGGTTCATTGTTTTTTAAAAGTTCAACCCAATTTTTTTTTTGAAAAAACAAAATGCTTTTTTTTTTTTTTTTTCTTTTTTTTTTATATTTTTTTTTATTTTTTTTTTTTAATTTTTGAAAAATATCTTATTTGTTTTGCACCCAAAAAAAAAAAAAAAAAAAAAAAAAAAAAAAAAAACATATATCAACGGATAAATACATATAAATATAATGAGTGATAATATAAATTATTATAGTAATGATAACAATAGTAACGATAATAATTATATAACATATGATAATGGTTCAGTATTTCCACCAATAACAGCACCTCCACCACCTCCACCTCCACCTCCACCAAGACATAATTATATAAATTATCATGGATCATTTTCAAGGGGAGGAGCATTTAAAACGAAAGGATTCGTTGATCCATCATTTTATAGTAGTAGCGTTTTAGTACCAATTAATAAGAATAGCCAATTCTCATTAAATATAACATCCACCGAAACAGTTGTTCAAAGAAAAAAATCATATACAGTATATGTAATTAGAGTTAAAAGTGATCAGCACCAATGGGAGGTTGTTAGAAGATACAAACATTTTAGAGTATTTTCAATTCAAATTAATAATGAAGTTTTTAATTCTACTTCATCTTCTTCATCCTCTTCTATTGGAAATACAGGAATAGTATCATCATCATCATCATCATCATTAAATATTGCATCATCATCACAAGCATTAACAAACTCTATTCAATCATTTGAATTCCCATCAAAGAAATTGATTGGTAATATGAATCCAAATTTTATAAAGAATCGTAAAGAACAATTAGAAAAGTTTTTACAATTGATTGCATCATCACAGGCTGCAAAGTTATCTAGAAATTTAAAGGTGTTTTTAGATCCAAACTTTTCACCATCTTTACGTACAATAGTTAATCCATCAAAAGAGGGATTCCTCTACCTATTGAAACCATCAAGTAAATATAGTTCATTGTTAAACTCAAAGAAACAATGGATTAAAGTCTATTGTATTGCAACCAATTCAAATTTATTCTATTGGAAAAATAGAGAACAACCTTATGCAGAGGCTAGAGGTGTAATTCAACTCTGTCATTGTACCACTAGAATTATGTCAAAACAAGAAAAACTATGTATACAATTAAATGAAAATAATAATAATAATATGGGCAATAGTGGTGACAACTCTAAATATTTACTCAATCAATCAAAGGGTAAATCATTTAGTCATAAAATCAATCATAATGATATATATAATAATGTAAATAATGCCAATAATAACAATAATAATAATAGCGTTAATAATAACAGTAGTGCTGATAGTAATGAAGTATATTATCTATCAGCAGATTCTGATGTAATTTTAGAACAATGGGTCGAAACTATTGAAAAAGAAACTTTTAGGTATCAAAAAGATATACAACAAAGACAACAACCAGAACAACAACAACCAGAACAACAGCAACAACAACAACAGCAAAATGATAATGCTTCAATATTTGAAAATGACAATAATAATAATAATAATAATAATAATAATAATAATAATAATAATGATAATAATAATAATAATGATGATGAAAATAATAGTAATGGTAGTAGCAATAATTCATCACCAAATAGTAGCAGAATTAAATTTGGATCAACTATTGGTGGTAGTAAACTCAATAATAGAAAATCTAAAAAATTTTATAAAGATGATGATATATTTGAAGAGATTGAAGAAGAAATTAATAATATTAATAAAAATAGTGTTGGCGGTGAAGGTAAAATTGATAAAGAATTTAAATTATTAGAATCGGTACTTACAAACTCAACATGTAAAGATTTATTAATTGATCCAAACTATGTTAATGAGGACGGAATTTCAAATTCTTCCTCATCAAATTGTTCAACTCCTTCTGCTTCAATTTTAAATTTAACAAAATCTTTAAATTTAAATACTTCTAATTTACCAATGAGAACTACAACTACAACTAACAATAGTAATAGTAATAATAATAAAAAGAAATTAATTAATAATGAAATTAGTTCAATAGAACTATTACATTCAGAAGAGATAACTTATTTTGCAGAGAGAATTATACATATGCATCAAAATACAGGTACAATTGGTAGTATAACAATAACAAATTATAGATTTTATTTCTCTGCAACGGTTGGTGATAAAACTATATCTATACCATTGACAACTATTTCAAAGATATTTAAATGTGTTGGATTCACATTGGATAAAGTTAAATACTATGCATTTGAATTAATTTGTAAAGATTTCAATAGGGCTAGATTTATGCATTTACCAGGCTCATCACAACAGAAAGCAAACTCTAGACTGTTTGAAATATTAGAATCATTAATATTTAAACAAAAACAATATCAACAATTATTTTGCTTCTCAAATGAGGAGATATTGGGTGGTTATGATGGTTGGCATGTTTATCAACCATTGAAAGAATTTCAAAGACAATCTATACCAAATGAAGATTGGAGAGTGTCACATTATAATAATGATTATCAATATTCACCAACTTATCCAAATCTATTGATAGTTCCAAAAAGAATAACAGATCAAGAGTTAATAAATACTACTTCATTTAGATCAAAAGGTAGAATACCAACATTGGTTTGGAAAAGTCCCTCATCAAATTCTGTTATTGCTAGATGTAGTCAACCAGTGATAGGTGTTACAAAGAAACGTTCTTTGGATGATGAGAAATTAATTGACTCCATTCTTTTAGCAAATCCACTATCTCAAAAAGTTTATATCATGGATGCCAGACCTCAACTAAATGCAGTAGCAAATCAAATGATGGGATTAGGTTACGAGGATACAAATAATCAATCCTACAATAATTGTGTTTTAAAATTTTTAAACATTGAAAATATTCATAAAATGAGACATTGCCAAAAGAAATTATTTAAATCAATTATGTCTGATTCTGCAATTTATGGTATAAATGAAACTTCAAATAATAATAATAATAATAGTGGTGGTAGTGGTGGAAGTAGTAATAATAATAATAATAATAATAATAATAATAATAATCTAAATTCAAATAATATTTTAAATTTAGAAGAATCAACAAAAGATTGGTTAGAACATATTAGATCAATTTTAAATGGTACATTAGATATTGTAGATACTATTCAATTTTATAAATCATCAGTGGTTGTACATTGTAGTGATGGTTGGGATAGAACTAGTCAATTATGTGCATTAGCTCAACTTTTATTAGATCCATACTATAGAACTATAGTTGGATTCCAAGTTTTAATTGAAAAGGAATGGTTATCATTTGGTCATAAATTTGAGTCTAGAATAGGTCATGGTAATAAAAATGATAAGAGTGAAGAATATTCTCCAATCTTCTTACAATTCATAGATTGTGTTTGGCAAGTGATGCATCAAAACCCAACAACTTTTGAGTTTAATTCAAAGTATTTGTTGGAGATTATTCATCATCTATATAGTTGTCGTTTTGGTACTTTTCTATTCGATTGTCAAGAGAAACGTGTCTCTGCAAGTCTAATGTCAAAAACTACAAGTCTATGGTCTTATATAAATCAAAATCAATCTCCTTGGTTTAATAAAAACTATATTTTCAATGTTGATGAACCACCAATAAGAATTGATCCTTCTGAATTATCATTATGGTCCGAATATTATTTACATTGGAGAAATTTTTATTTATCAAATTAAAATTTAATTAAAAAAAAATAAAAAATAAAAAATAAAAAATAAAAAATAAAATAAAAAATAATAAAAAATAAAAAAAAAAAAATAAAAAAACCTCTTTGCACCATAAAACTGCATTGTATTTTAAAATTTAAAATGGTCTTATTTTTGTGTGAATTAATTTAAAAATGATAATACGGGTCGAAACAAAATAAGCCAATACTCGAAATTTCATATCATTGAAACGAAATTATCAAAAAAAAATTTTCAATAAAATATCTAAAAATGACAATGATGATTATGACCCTTTAAAACAGAAATACATGGCATCATAAAAAAAAAAAAAATTCAAAAAATTTTTATGAAAAATACAACATTTTTTTTATAAAAAATACATAAAATTTTAAAAACTGTTTTTTTTTTTTTTTTTTTTATATATTATTTTTTTTAAATTTACTCATTACTTATTTAAATTGTTTTTTGTATTAAAAATGTTTGTATTATTTAATTTAGATAATAATAATTTTTATAAAATTTTACTCGGTTTATCTATACATTCTCTCGCACCCTTTTCGTTGCTTATTTTTTTTTAAATTAAATTTTGGAGAAAAAAAAAAAAAAAACAAAAAAAAAAACAAAAAATTATTATTCAATCCTTTATTTTTATTGAAGATCTATTCATCTTTATAGTTGTTTTATATAATCCTACTTATACGTAAGGTATTTTATATTCAAACAAAGGAGTTAACTTTTTACTATTTTTTTATTTTTTATTTTATTTTTTTTTTTAATTATTAAAAATTTGAAAACTTTCCTATTATTATCTTTTTTTTTTTTTTTAAAATTTTCATTATTTATTTTTATTTCATTTTTTTTTTTTTTTTTTTTTAATTTTTTATAATTTTTTTTTAAAATTTCATTAAAAATTAACACTTTACCACAAAAATAGAATTAAACTAGTATAAATAAAATTTTCATTGTATAGTAAAATTAGTAACAATAAAGAATGGAATCATACGAAGAAAGAGTTAGAAATATTGTAAATCATTTGACACCACCAAGAGAGGTTTTAATGAATGATTGTTCATCATCATCAGAGGAACAAATTTTAAATAGTAATGAAACCTCATCATCAAGTACATTAACATGGAATAAACAAGAGTTATTTGAATATTTAGAAGCAGCACCACAACATATTAAAGTTGCCAAAAAGAAATTACAAGAGTTACTTAAAGATCCAATTTTTGCACCAAAATATAATATGAACGTTCAACAATGGAGAGAATTAACATTACAAAGAGCATTGGTTATCATTAAAGCAGGTGCAATTTCATTGGCTGAATTTAATCGTGATCCAATGAAATATTTAATTTCAATGGAGATGTTAAATTTAGTTGATCCATCATTATCTGTTAAATTAGGTGTACACTTTTCATTGTTTGGTAATGCAGTTTTAAATTTAGGTACAGAGAAACATCATATCAAATATATTAAAGATATTGACACTTGGAAGTTACCAGGTTGTTTTGGTATGACAGAATTAGGTCATGGTTCAAATGTACAAGGT
>CM069767.1:1937500-1985000 GCA_036169595.1 Dictyostelium firmibasis
TTTTTTTTTTTTTTTAGTAGTTAAATTTTATCTATATAATGTTTTTTTGTGTCTATTTTGAGGCAAATTATAGATAAAAATTTTTATTTTAATTTTTTGTTTTTTTTTTCCCTTAAAAATTTTTAGAACATTTTACATAATTAATTTATAATAATGAAATCAATTAGTTAATGATTTTTTCACCCTTTTGTTTTTTACTTGTTTTGTTTTTTTTATTGCTAGAGATTAATTAAATAATTATTTAATTTTAAAAAAAAAAATAACACAATAATCAACGTGTGAAATACCATAGAAACACGCTAAGTGGGTTTAGAAAAAAAAAAAAAATAATTATAAAAAATAACAAATAATCCTTTTTGTTTTTGTGAATATTTTATACTGATAAATGATGACTGTCAAATATATTAAAATCGAATAATACCTTTTCATTTTTAAAATGACAATACTTTTTCACACACTTACACACACTCAGGCAAGCATACCATACATACACTCTCAGTCTCATTTTCGCACACACTCACACTAATACATATATACCCACGAGTTCCATATTACAAAAAATTATATTATTTTTTTTTCTATTGGATTGATTACTTTAAAAAAAAAAAAAAAAAACAAAAACAACTAAAAATTTGAAAAAAAAAATATAATAAATACCTCATAATTTTATTATATACAAGTGCATACTTGTTTTACTATTTTTATTATTTTTTTATTTTAAAATAATTAAAATTTTAAAAAATAAATTGATAATTATCTTTACAATAAAGGGTTCAAAGGTGATTTTATTATTATTATTTATAATTTTGTAGTTTTAAAAAAAAAAAAAAAAAAAATTAAAATTAAAATTAAAATTAAAATAATAACAGTAAAAATAATATTAATAATAAAATTAATCAAGTGTATTATTATAATATATTCCCCTTTTATTTAATCATTCTACAATAAATCAAGTATTCTTTAATATAAAGTAATATTTTATTTCACCATTTTATTTACTTGGAACACAGTTTTTTTACTACAATTTTTTTTTCTTGTGAATAAATATTTTAACTTAAACACCATGGCAATTTTACCCTATGTTATTGATGAAAAAATTTCCTTTATAATTTTATAAAAAAAAAAAAAAAAAGAATTCCCTTTTGTGTATGTTAATTTTTTTTTTTATTATGGAAAAAAAAAAAAAAGAATTCCCTTTATTGTATGTTTATTTTTTTTATTAAAGAAAAAAAAGAATTTTATAAAAAATATTATTTTTTTTTAAAAAAAAATTATAATAAACAAATCAATATATATATATATATATATATGAATTATATTTATTATAAGTTTTTTAGTATTGTATACTATGGTTATTTCTTTTAATTATGATAATAGTCATAAAAAAAAAAATTATAAAAAAAAAATAATAAAAAAAAAAAAAAAAGAACAAAGAATATAGAACGTTTATTGGGGGCACTCGTATGTACATATAATTGACCACCTATTACTAAATTAAAATTAGTTGTGTGGTAAATCTAAAAAATAGTAATATTGTCACAATTTATTATAGTATGTAATAATAACTTTTTTTTGGGAGGTTACATATGTTGTTTTGCAATAAAAAAAAAAAAAAAAAAAAAAAAATTTTGACAAATTCAATAATAGATTGGAAATGATAATACAACTACACTATTTGTGTGCGAATTCACTCCGTTCTGCCCTACCCCTTTTTTTTTTTTTTTTTTTTTCCTTTTTTTTTTCCTTTTTTTTTTTCCATTTTTTTTTTTTTTATTATTCTCTCACAACTAAACAATTAACTATATTAAGCAATCTTTGTGTGTGGTTTTTTTTTTTTTTTTTTTTTTTTTTTTTTTTTTTTTTTTTATTAATTAATATTTTAATATATGTATACCATATAATCAAAAATTTTAAAACAAACCCAATTAATAAATACAACAGTCTACTATTGTTCGTGTGTGTTTTCTTGGGTGTGCGTGCTTGTGTGTGTTAGTGTGTTTGATTTTATTTTGTTTTTTTTTTCTCTATTTTTTTTTATTTTCTATTTTTTTTTTTTTTTTTTTTTTTTTTTAATTAATATATTTTAATTAAATTTATTTAAATGTTTTTATTAAATTTAATTTATTGTGTTTAAAATTTACATGTGTAATTTAATATTAATTAAACGAGATTTAAAATATTTTTTATTCCAATTATTTTATTTTTATTTTATTTTTTTGTTACTGTTAATTTTTCTTATATTTATAAAAAAAAAATAATAGTAATAAAAAACCCTCAAAAACCAACAATCAATCTAAATATTTTACTTTTTTTATTTTTATTTTTTTTAAAAAAAAAAAATTTCAACCTCTTTTAGATTTTTACCTTTTCAATCAAAATATCTAAATTCGAAAATAAAAAAAAAAAAAAAAAAAAAAAAAAAAAAAATATCTCAAAAAAAAAAAATTTTATGCATTTTTAATCACTCCTACAGAAATTCGTTGTCTTTTTTTTTTATGTAATCAATACTTATTTTTTTTTTTTTTATATAATTCTATTTATTTATTTATTTATTTATTTATTTATTTATTTATTTATTTATTTATTTATTATTTATTTATTTATTTATTCATTATTTATTTATTTATTTATTAATTTATTACTTTATTTATTTATTTATTTATTTGTACTATAAATATATATTTATTTGTTTATTTATTCAATTATTTTTTTATAATATTATTTATTTATTAAAATTGTAAATTATTTCATTGCCAAAAAAACAAACAATAAAAACAAAAAATTATTAATTATAAATCTTTAAATATCAAAATTCTTAGATATTTTATTTTATTTTTTTTTAATTTTATTTTTTTAAAAAAAAAAAAAAAAAAAAAAAAAAAAAAAGAAAAAATAAAAAAACATTCTCAAAATTCATTTTTCACTTATGAAGAATCAAACTTATGTTGGCCAACACCACAATAATATAATTGATCAAATACAATCATCAATGTTAGGTAAATATTCTCAATTAAAGATCAAAAAAAAAAAAAAAAAAAAAAAATATAACACTCTTGATAAAATTTTTGGATATTAATTTTTTCCTTTGATTTTTTTTTTTTTAATTTTTTCCTTTGATTTTTTTTTTCTTTAATTTTTTTTTTTTTATTTTAAAATTGGAAAAAAAAAAAATGTATAATATTTTTAGATCAAATAAATAGAGATTACCAAGTAAAAAGGGAAGAGACCGATCAAAATTTAATCCCAAGCCCCCCACTTCATCATTCACAAAATAATAATAATAATAACAATAATAACAGTTTTAATAGAATTGGGAGTTCTTCATCCCTGGACCCAATGAGTAATATTCAAAATGCATATCAACCTCCTCATTCGCCACAAAATATAAGTAGTCACCATACACTAATGCAACAAGCATTCCAAAGTCACAACCATAGCCACCAAAATTCATATCAACAAAATCAATCTTCTTATCAACAAATGAATATTTCTAATCAACCACCATCATCATCATCATCATCTTCTTCATTATTGGTTCAAGCCCACTCACACTCAAATCCTTCACCACAACAAAAATATTTTGGAAATAACAATAACAATTTCAATTTTAACGAATCACAAAAATATTCATGGAATCAACCACAACCAAGAATATCATCATCTTCATCGTCTCCACATAGTGGAGGTATGTATTTTATGTCAAACTCATCCAACTCAAATGAATACTCATCATATGGATATGAAGGAAGTCCAATTAATAATAATAATAATAATAATAATAATAATAATAATAATAATAATAATAATAATAATAATAATAATAATAATAATAATAATAATAATAATAATAATAATAATAATAATAATAATAATAATAATAATATTAATAATAATAATAATAATAATAATAATAATAATAATAATAATAATAATAATAATGTGGTTGATAATCAATACTTTGAAAACAATAACACGAATCATAATCACTCGCATCATAGTAGCCATAATCAGAGTGGCAGTGGTATTGGAAATAATAATAGCAATAATAACAATAGCAATAGTAATATTAGTAATTCAGGGCCATGTGGTATCGGTTGTGTTGGATCAGGAAATGTGTTTGCAGTTGTAAATAAAATCCCACAATTATTCACACCTTCACAATATACTGCACCTGGTATACCTGTAGTTTCTCAAATTGCAAATGGTTCACCATTTGAAGGTGTAAGAATTGATCTTTATCATAAGCCAAGAGGCTCTAAAGGTACTTGGATGCCAATATTAAAAGGTGATCATATTCGTGTCACTGAAGGAAAAGGTAAAAGACTTAAAATGATTGTATATTGTGAGCATGAACTAACCAAAGTTGGTTTGCAAGTTGGTTTACTTGATGTTCAAGATGTAAACTCAACTGGTAAAAATAAAAATAATCACCAAAATAATAATAATAATAATAATAATAATAATAATAATAATAATAATAATAATAATAATAATAATAATAATAATAATAATAATAATAATAATAATAATAATAACCAACATCTCCAATCACCATCCTCTGTAATATCAAATAGCTCAAATTCAGCTTCATCTGCGAATTCATCACCATCACCATCAACCTCAACATCGCCAACCACAATTCCTTCAATAACAACTTCAACTTCACAAAATCCTAATTATAACTACAACCAATCGGGAAATGTAAATAATACCAATGGAATTAACTCCAATACCCAATCCCAAAACCCAAATCACTATAATAACCCATTTAATAATAATAATAATAATAATAATAATAATAATAATAATAATAATAATAATAATAATAATAATAATAATAATAATAATAATAATAATAATAATAATAATAATAATAATAATAATAATAATAATAATAATATTAATAATAATAATCATCATCATAATCATCATAATCATAATCATAATAATAATAATAATCATCATAATCATAATCATAATCATAATCATAATCATAATCATAATCATAATCATAATCATAATCATAATATTAACAATAATAGTACTACTAATAATAATAATAATAGCAACAACAACAACAACAATAATAATAATAATAATAATAATAATAATAATAATAATAATAATAATAATAATAATAATAATAATAATAATAATAATAATAATAATAATAATAATAATAATAATAATAATAATAATAATCATAATAATAATAATAATAATAATAATCAACCAACCAATTTTTCCTTATCATCACCAACAACATCACCAACTAATTCACCATCTCAAACTCCATCTCCATGTACAACACCAAATATATTTCCAACATCGGTTCCACCTTTTTCAATTGCAATTTCGGTAACACCTCCATCTACTCGTCCTGCGCCAGTAATTCCAAAAGAAAACTCAGCACCACCAGCAGAACCACAATGCCTTACTGTTGAATCGGTTAGAGTTTACAGATACACCCAATCACAATATCCCATTTCAACATTGGAATTTGAATTGAAGCTTGCAAAACTCTCCAAACGTTTATGTGTTGCTGTGGCTGCTTCAACAAGAGATGGAATTATTTATGATGGGAGAACCGTAGAGTTTTTTGCTCACAATAATGGAAAGCATAATGCGACTCCAACCTATAAAGGATGTAAAACTGCACTTTCAAATGCTAGAATAAAATCACCATACTCGTCACCTTCTTCAAACTCCTCTCCAAATCAATCAAATCCAATCGTACCTGTTGGTAATCTTTTATCTGTTAAATCTGAAAAGAAAAAACCAAAAACTGGCTCAAATAGTCCAACTACAAGCCCAAATATTAAAAAACCTCAAATAGCCAATAAAAATAATAATAATAATAATAATAATAATAATAATAATAATAATAATAATAATAATAATAATAATAATAATACTACTACTACTTCTACTACTACTACTACTACTAATAATAATACTAATAATAATAATAATAATAATAATAATAATAATAATAGTAATAGTAATACTATTACTAATAATAATAGTACCAATAATAATAATATTAATATTAATAATATTAATAATAATAATAATAATAGTAATAGTAATACTATTACTAATAATAATAGTACCAATAATAATAATATTAATAATAATAATAATAATAATAATAATAGTAATAATAATAATAATAATAATAATAATAATAACAATAATAACAATAATAGCAATAATACTACTAACAATAACAATAATATTAATGGAAATAATAGTAACACCAATAATTATAATAATAATAATAATAATAATAATAATAATAATAATAATAATAATAATAATAATAATAATACTAATAACACTAATAATTATAATAATTATAATAATATTCAAAATAATAATTTTAATAATTCAAATAATAATTTTATTTCAAATACTTATGGCAATCATGGTAATATTCATAATAATTTAAATTCAGGCCATAATCAAATGAATCATTCATCTTCTCCAATACCTTTACCTTCGATACCACCACATATGTCATCAGATTTTCAAGAAAATAATCAAATGTGGCAAAATAACTATTCCTCTTCTTATGTCAGTGAAATGCAACCTCATTGGATTCAAGAACAACAAAGTAATTTACTTCCACACCCTTTATATATTTCAAATTCGCACCACCAATTACCTTTTAATAGTCTTCATCAACAACAATCTCACTTGCAAAATATTCACCAACCAATGAACCATCAACAACAAATTCCTTTTCAACAATATACTAGTGGGCAACAACATCATATGAATAATCAAGAAAATGACTCTTAAAATAAAAAAAACTTTTTTTTGGAAATAAAAGTAATGATTTGTATAATAAATATTTTATGTTGTTGAGATTTTTTTTTTTTATTTAAAATTATTTGAACTCATTTTATATTTATTAATTTTGTTGTTTATTTTTTTTTGTTTTTTTTTTTTTGTTATTATTGATACTGTTGTGATAAAATTTGGATTGAAAAAAAATTTGAAGTTGATTTTTTTTTCTTTTTTTTTTTGTAATTACATATTTGTACCTTGTAAAGAATCTCTATTATTTATACTACCAAAAGCTTCTCTACTATTTACACTACCAAATGCATCTCTACTGTTTACACTTCCAAATGCATCCCTCATAGCATCAAAATTACGGTATGTATAGCCAATGAAAGGAATATCAAAAGAGGTGATCTTTCTTCTTGATTTTGATTGAACTGGTTGCATTGGTTCGGGTTGTTGTTCTTCCTCATAGTGATCGAAATTTGAAGTATCGGTAGGAGAAGAGAGTTGTGGAATGATTGGTGCTCTGGTTTCTCTAAGTCTTCTCCAGTCGACACCCTTGAAGAATGGATGAGATTGAATCTCCTCAACGCCATTGAAACCAATACGGGTCAATGGGTCAGTGAGGAAACGTTCAATGAGATCTTGAGCCTCTGGACTCAAGTTTACCTCTGCTTTTGCCTCCTCCATAATTTTTGGTAATGTTTGTTTCCAATTCATAATTTTATGATAGGTTTCTCTGATGGACTCTGAACAAAATGGTGGATATCCAACCAGCATTTCAAACATAATAACACCAACACTCCACCAATCACATTCTGCGCTGTAACCATCTTTCATCAATACCTCTGGTGCAGTATAATCTGGTGTACCAACATTTGAATATGCCAATACTCTTCTCTGTCTTTTCCATGAATCAAATCTTGCTGATCTGCCTTGTGGTGTTTGATCCTCTTCTCTAATATTATCACCCTCATATTTTTTATAAATTTCTGCTAATGTTGGTACTCTATTTGTTTGTAAACCTGTGCATAGTCCAAAATCACTAACCTAATTTTTTAAAAATTATAAATAAAACAAATATTAATATTTTGAGGAAAAAAAATGAAATTCTCTATGATATGTATACCTTTACATGTCCTTTTGAATCGATCAAAAGGTTATCAGGTTTAATATCTCTATGGATATAACTAAGTTTATGAATTGAATGAAGTGCTAAAACAGTTTCTGCTATATAAAATCTAGTTGCGTCCTCTGTAAATGTATCATATTTAATTAATTGTGTCATCATATCTCCACCTGGAACGTATTCCATAATTAAATATAAAAAATTAGCATCCTTTATAAAAATTTTAAAAAAAAAAGTTAATTATTATTTGGGGTTTTTTTTACTAATTTTTTTTTTTTTTTTTTTTTATTTACCTGGAATGAATAATATAAACTAACAATCCAAGGGTTACTTCCATGAATATTATTACTGTCAGCTAAAATATCACGTTCACTTCTCACATGTATAGTCTATTAAAAAAAATTATGACCCAAGTTAGAAATGTTTGCTTATAACTAAAAAAAACTGGTTAAAAAGGAAAAGTATGATTGTGATATTTTAAAAAATATTTCGCAAAAAAAACCCAAATTTTTAAAAAATTCAAAGATTTTGTGTTTTGCACTGGTGGTTTTTATGATAACTGAATTGATTTTTTTTTTTTTTTTTTGTTATAAGCAAGGTTCATTTTAATGTGCTGGAAAGATAAAAAAGCTCGTCAAATGAGACAATAACGATTATTTTTGACCACCCCTAAAGTTGTGCGATTACTAAAAAAATTATTTATTTTTGAGAGAGTATTGTATTTTAAAGTGGTGAAATTACAAAAATAAAAAAAAAAAAAATAAAAAATAAAAAAAAATAAATAATTATAAAAAAATAAAAAATAATTATAAAAAAATAGAAAATAATTATAAAAAAATATAAAAAAGTTAATTGTCCTATACATACTTGATGTTTTTCAATCATTTTTGATTTATCCAACTTTTTCATTGCAAAAAATTTGTTATTTTTTTTCATTTTAACTAATCTCACCTCACCAAAAGCACCTCTACCAATGATTCTGATTGATTCAAAAGAGTGGCCAGTGAGTCTGATTCTTCTTGATTTAATATATTCTGTTTCTTTTTTATCCAACTCTCTTCTCTTTATTGATTTTTGTTCTTCTCTTAAATTTAACTCTTCCATTTTCTTTTCTAAAAAGCATCGTCTATTTATGGTTTATTTTTATTTTTTTTGTATTTTTGTATTTTTTTTTTGAATTAAAAAAGAAAGAAAAATATATTAATACTCTTCTAAATTATTATTATTATTATTATTATTATTGTTATTATTATTATTATTATTATTATTATTATTATTATTATTATTATTATTATTATTATTATTATTATTATTATTATTATTATTATTATTATTATTATTATTATTATTATTATTATTATTATTATTATTATTATTATTATTATTATTTTTATAGTTTTAAATAATTACCTATCATCTCTTTCTTTTAATGATTTGAAGAGTGATGTATAATATTGTTCAATTGAAACTTTGGTTGCCATAGCAGCCTCCAATGTTTCTTTTGAAAAGTTAGTGTCCTCCTCTTCTTCTTCATAATCCTCTTCATCATATTCTTCTTCCTCCTCTTCTTCGCCTCGAGTTGGTTGTTCACTGTCATCTTGTTCTTCTTGTTGCTGTTGAAGACTTAGTGTTTCTAACTTCCTCTCCACATTCATATTGAGTTATATATATATTGTTTAGGCGTATTATATGTTTTGTTTTGATTTTTGATTTTTTTTTTTTTTTGATTTTGGCTGAGTTATGGTGGATTATTATTACTTTTTTTTATCTGTTTTTTTTTATTTTATTTTATTATTTTTTTTTTTTTTTTTATGATTATACAAAAATATAAATACAAAAGGTATAAAAAAGTCTGTTTTTTGTTTTTTTGTTTTTTTTTTTATTTATAATACAAATATGTACAATAGTTTGGTTTCTTAATTAATAAATTATAAAAAAAAAAAAAAAAAAATTTATTTTTTTTAAAAAAAGAAAAAAAAAAAAAAAAAAAAAAAAAAAAAAAAAAAAAAAAAATTTTAGGGTATTTTTATGTATATCATTTTTAAGTATATTTTTATGATAATAATCTATGTTAATTAAAATTAATGAAACATCAAACTCGGATTCATTATCGATAGGATTACTCTTATTTCTTTACAAAATTAGAAAAAAATAAAAAAAAATAATAAAAAATTTTTTTTAAAAAAAATAAAAATAAATAAATAATAAAATAAAAATAAAATTTTCAAAAAGAATAAAAAATAAAATGAAAATAAATTATCATAAAAATAATATTACTATTAATAGTTTGGTTTAATATTTTTTTTTTTTTATTTTTTTTTTTTTGATTATTTTTTTTATAATAATTTTTATAGTGAATGGAGACCAATCTTTAATTTATTGTATCCCTTTTTTATTAGAGTGTTTTGAAAATAAATTATTATGAAAGAGATATAACAAATTTTCCACTTTAAGTGTTTTTTTTTTTTAAATTTTTTTTTTCAAAATTTTTTTTTTATTTTTTTTAATTTTTTTATTTCAAATTTTTTTGAATTTTTATTAAATTGAAGTGTGAGAAAAAAAAAAAAAAATAGAGAATCTAATATATATGTAAATACATTGCAAATAAATAAAAATGTCAGATGTAAGAGATATTTTAGTTGGAGTATCTAGTGTAGTTGGTAATAAAGTTGAGAATACATCTACGGCAGTAGAATCAATTTTAACCAATGCCAATATAACACCTAAACGAGCACCAAAAGATACACCAAAGACTACAATGGAGAAACTACAACAAACATTAAAGAATTTGGAGGGAGAGACACTAACGTTCGCACCTTCGACATTGACAAAATCAGGACTTAAAGAGAAAAGAAAAATTAAAACTAATTGGGAGAGAAAAGGATTTAGAAATAATTCAAGACCAAACAATGATGGTTTGGTATTGTATCATTGGATTAAATCAACAGCGAATGAGAAATCGGCATCAATAGATTACAAATTCTCTAAATTCAATAAGAAAATGGAGATTCTATTCTATAATGAAGAGGAGTATGATTTATATTTACGTGATGACAAATGGTCCAGAGAGGATACAGATCAGCTATTAGAATTATGTAAACGATATGACACAAGATTCATTATTATAGCCGATAGATTTAATGAAAGCTCATCATCTTCCTCATCATCTTCAAAGAAATCGGTTGAAGAATTAAAAGAAAGATATTACAGAATCCAATCTAAATTGATTGAACTTCGAACGAAAGCAGAGGAAGACCCATTTCAAAATCCATTAACAACCTATATATTCAATAAAGTCTATGAGACTGAAAGAAAGATACAAAGTGATAAACTATTCCATCTTACAAAAGAAGAGGTGGCAGAAGAGGAACAATTGGTTGAGAAATATAATAGTATTGAAAACCATCTTTTAAAACATACTAAAGATAGTAAATCAATATTAAAAATCTCTCAAATTGCAATTAATAATGGTCCTTTAAAACATTATTCACCAAATGACCTCTTAAGAGGTGTTAATCAATCTTCTTCATCATCATTATCTTCAAATACATCATCATCTACTTCATTATCATCTACTTCATTATCATCCACTTCATCATCATCTACTTCATCGTCATCCAATTCATCATCATCAAATAAAAAGAATAAAAGAAAACATTCAGAAATTGATACATCTGAATCAAATAAAGATAGATCTGAATCAAATAACATAAGTGGTATTGGTGGTAATGAAGAGAATGCACAAATTACAATGAATTCTAGACAAGGTGCTAGAATTGAATCCACACTATTTGATCTTCATTTAGGTAGGCCTCAAAATAATTTCTCAAAATTATTTTATAATGATTTGAAAGAAGATATTTTAATTCTATTGGATCTTCAAAAATATTTTATGGAGAAACGTTATCATTGTGAGATTTTAAAATCTCAAAAAGAACACTTGGAAAAAGAAATTGAGACATTAACTTCAACTATACCCGCTGAGGCTTTAGCATTACATGTTGATGAAGAAAATGAAACAATTCAAAATAACACAGATTCTGAAACTAGTAACTCTTCATCAAATCGTCACCATTCTTCATCAAATCGTCATAATCATCATAGTTATTCTAATCATCATACTCATTCTCATTCCCATTCTCATAGTCATAGTAATATAAATAACAATAATATTATTAATAGTAATTATAGTAATAGTAATAATAATTATAATAATAATTATAATAATAATAATTATAATAGTAATTATAATATTAGTAGTAATAATATTAATATTAATATTAATAATAATAATAATAACAATAATAATAATAATAATAATAATAATAATAATAATAATAATAATAATAGTAATAATAATAATAATGGCAATAATAATGGCAATAATAATAGTAATTATAATAATAATAATAATAACAATTATAGTAATAATAATAATAATAATAATACTAATAATAATAATAATAATAGTAGTAGTAATAATACGACCACCCATCATCATAATCAAGATAAATCAACAACACCATTTCAAATTTATAGCGGATCATTCCCAGAGAAACCTAAAGACACAGTTACACCATCAACTGAAAAAGTACCATTAAAATCACATAAGAAATCACATAGTAGTGGTAGTGGTAGTGGTAGTGGTAGTGGTAGTGGTAGTGGTAGTGGTAGTGGTAGTGGTAGTGGTAGTGGTAGTGGTAGTGGTAGTGGTCATTCAATGACAAATATAACAATACCAACTACATTACCATCAAATAATACAATAACAACTAGTATAACCACACCAATAATGCAATCAGTCAATATTGGACCACAATCAAATTCACATACACCAAATATTATTGCATCACCAATGAGTAGTGTTGGAATTACTTCACCAATTGGTGTTGGTGTTGGTGTTGGTGTTGGTGTTGGTGTTGGTGTTGGTGTTGGTATCAGTGGTAATAATGGTATTGGTAGTATTGGACTTACATCACCAATTATTCCAAATTTATCATCACCACCATCAATCACATCGATATCAACATCACCAACTAATACGGCTGTAAATGTCGAAAAGAAACCAGAGGGCGGTAGTGGTGTTGGAGCATTTGGCAATTTAGATAGTTTTATCACTCAAAGCTTAAATAACTCTATTATCCAACAAAAAGAATTAACAAAGAAATTGGCAAAAGAGAAAAGGCAGCAGGAGAAATTAGACAAAAAAGCCGCTGCTTCAATTAATAAAAAAGAAAAAAAAGAGAAAAAATCATCAATAACCTCATCCACACCAGCAACACCATCATCGACTTTATCAACATCAACATTTACTGCGCCATTGCCACCAACTATAAATATTAATTCACCGCCAATTAATTCAATTGTTGTTCCTACAAATACTACAACCACTACTACAACCACCACTGCAACCTCACCTAATAGCACAACATCACCAACTAGTAAAAAAGAAAAAAAACAAACACCAACAAAAGAGAAAAAAGAAAAAAAAGAAAAAAAAGAGAAAGAACCAAAAGAACCAAAGGAACCAAAAGAAAAGAAAGAAAGAAAAAAAAGGGAACCAAAAGCATCAAAAAATTCTACTGCTTCTACACCTACAACCATAACAACACCACCAACACCAATCACCACATCAACCCTAACACCAAATATAACAACACCACAACAAGTTTCAATTACAGCATCACCAATGCCAAACCAAATGTTAACACAAGTACCAATGATAGCGCCAATTTCAATGTCACCAGTTATGGCTAACCCACAATTTACAACACAACAACAAGCTCAAATACAACAACTTTATTTACAACAACAAGCCCAACAACAAGCTCAATTTGTTCAACAACAACAGTTTTTAATCCAACAACAACAACAACAACAACAACAACAACAACAACAACAACAACAACAACAACAACAACAACTTCAACAACAACTTCAACAACAACAACAACAACAACAACAACAACAACAACAACTTCAACAACCACAAATTCAATCACCTCCACCACCTCAACCTCCAAATTAGTTTTAAAATAAATTTTTTTTTTTTTTTATCTATAAAAAGAAGAGTTTATTATTTATTTTATTTATTTATTGTAATTTTTAAAAAAAATATTTTTAAAATGATTAAAAATTAAAGTTGAATTTATATTTGATTTTAATTTAGAACAAACTAAATAACAACCTGATAATTTACGATGTAATGAATAGGTTTCTTCTGGAGGTGGTTTTAATCTATTTTTTAACATTATTGGTATTATTTCGCTTATTCTTTTTGCTATTTGTTTTTCATTGAATGGATAAGATTTTAAATTATTTTCTTGGTAGTATTGTTTTGAGAAAGGTTCAGCTAAAATCATAACAGATTTTGCTTGGGCATCTTTCATTTGTTTATTTTCATCACCTGTTAGGTAACCCAATTTCAAAGAGTAATCCAACACTGATTGAGGATCTCTATTGACACCAGCCTCAATCGATTTTAAATAGTTAAATAAAAAATCAGGTTTATAGGTTCTACATGCACCGAAATCCAATAAATTTATTCTTTTATTCTCAAAATCTACAACGAAATTGGTCCAATTTGGGTCGACTTGCATTAAGTTAAATTCAAATAGTTCAGCTAAACAAAGTGATAGGATATTCTTTGATACCCAATCACGAGTTTCTTGATTATGATCATCAGGAGTGATTTTATCGATTGAAATTCCATGGACAAATTCTGTTGTTAAAATACGTTTACTAGTTAATTCCATTAAAACATCTGGTACATATAAATCTTTTAAAAGTTTTGATGATGATTTCTCTAAGAGTGATTTAAATTTCAATTGATTAGATGCTTCATTTAAGTAATCAGTTTCTAATAGTAACTCTGTACGAGCAGATTCCAATGATTTTTCAATGTATGCTGTCTCTGGTACAATCATTTTCAAGAGAGATGATAGATTTTTAATATCACTGGTTATTGAATCTGCTACACCTGGATATTGAACTTTTACTGCTACTTCTCTACCATCTAATGTTATAGCTCTATGTACTTGGCCAATTGATGCCGCTGCAATTGGATCCTCTTGAAAGAGTTGAAATTTATCACGCCAATTATCACCCAATTCCATAGACATCGTATTATAAAGTTGTTCTAATGGTATTGGATTCGCATTCTTTCTAACACGATCTAATATCTCTACAAATTTAGGTGGTAAGAATGATTCATCCTGTATACTCAATACTTGTCCAATCTTTAATGCTGCTCCTCTCATTCTAGAAAATGATTCTGCCATTCTCTCTGCATTTGTATCAGAAAATATTGCACTATATGATTTTGATGGTGATGATGATGATGAATCAATAGTTCTTTTTGTTTTTTCACCTAAAAATCCTGCACCAACTCCAACTGCTAATTTCGTAAACTCCCAAAATCTAGAAGTTTGTGTTGATGGTATCTTATAACCTTGTGATTTAATATAATTTATTTCTGGATTTTTATTTTCATTTAAAAATTCTTTTTTATCATCAATTATTAAATTATCATAGTCATTATTTTTTTGTTCTTCTAAAAGATCTTTAAAATCTTTTAATTTATCTTTTAATGAAATATTATTACTTGTTGTATTATTTATAAAAACTGATGATGTTTGTCTAGTTTTATTTTTCATCATTGATAAAATTACATTTTTACCACCATATGCAACTTGAAGTAAATCATTTATCCTTCCTCCCATTTTTAATTTCAAATCGTTTTCATTTAAAATGAAAATTTATAAAAAAAAAAAAAAAAAAAAAAAAAAAAAAAAAATACTTTATTGTTATTTTTTTTATTTTCAATTTTTTTTTTTTTTTTTTTCTTCACCCTGCAAATTAAATAATAAAATTGTCAAAATAAGTTGAATTTAAATGAGTTTTTTATAACTTTTTTTATAAATTTATTTTGGGAACTTTTTTTTAAAAAAAAAAAAAAAAAATAAAAAAAAAAGGAAAATTAAAATTATTATTTTATTGATTTTTAAAATAGATACTCAATTTTAAATTTAAACAAAAATGATAATAAAAATACCACACACATTTTTAACAAAACCATAATTGGAATAATTTCTCTCTTTCTCTCTCTCAATTTTATTGAAACATCAATTTACTGATGTAATCTAGAGGATTAAATTTTTTTTTTTTTTTTTTTTCTCAAATATCACCTTTATTTTTATACTAGACACCCTACTCTAATGTTTTCTACAAAACTAATATTGTATATCATATTAATAATCTGACAACGGTGAATGATGAAAATAAATAATTTTATATGGTGATTGCATTCTCAAAAAAAATTGAAGCAATCTACAAAAAAAAAAAAAAAAATAATAAAAAAAAAAAAATTAATTAAATTTTAAAAAAAAAATCCTTTTTTATTTTTTTTTTTTTTTTTTTTTATTTTTTTTGTATTATTTTATTTTAGTTTATTTTATTTTATTTTATTTTATTTATTATTTTTTTTTTGATTATTATTATTTAACTTCACAAATGTTAAATATTAAATAATCATTTAACATTAAAAAAAAGAAAAAATAAAAAAAAACAAATAAATTAAGGATCTCATATTTATTGTTAAATTTAACAATAAAAATAATAGCAACAACAACAACCAAATCAACAATAAATCAAAAAAATATTTATTTTAATATTAAAGATCCGTAAGGTAAGGCCAGCAACAAAAAATAAAAATGAATTACCACACACACACACACACACCCACCCTTTTCGTTAAAATCATGCTTTGATTTTTTTTTTTTTTTTTTTTTTTTTTTATTAATTTTTATATTTTTATATATTTTTTAATTAATATATTTGCAGCTTTTTGTTGAAATAATAGATTTAAAAAAAAAAGAGAAAAATAAAAAAAAAAATTAGAAAAATAAATGAATAAAAAAAAAAAAAAAAAAAAAAAAAAAAAAAAAAAAAAATTATGATTATCATTAAAAAGTAAAAAAAATATAAATAAAAATAATGAAAATTATTATCAAATAAAATAAAAAAACCAATATTTTCATAGTTTAGAATCAAAGTAATGTTTTTTTTTTTTTTTATTTTTTTTTTCTTAATATTTATTACAAAAAAACATATAAAAAAAAAAAGAAAAAAAAAAATTCTATTAATTTTTTTTTTTATTTTTTTTTTTTTTAGAGTCTAAAATTAAATTTTATTTTTTCCAATTTTTTGAAAATTAGATTAGTTGTGATTCAATCTTAACTTTTTAGATTATTTTTTTTTTCTTTTTTTTTTTTTTTTTTTTTTATGTTGTGTTGTTGTTGTTGTTGTTGTTGTTGATATGTTATTGTTATTGTTATTGTTTTTGGTTATTTATTTAATTTTTATTTTATTTTTATTTTATTTATTTATTTTATTTTTTTTTTTTTATTTATTATTTTTTTTTTTTTTTATGAAATTAAAAATACCAACACACACAGACACATAAATTTAATTAAAATTCTAAATTAGTGTAATTTCAAATATATGTTTAAACTCTCTCTGCACATAATTTTAATAATAAAAAGTATTTTTTACCCCATCATAAAAAAAAAAAATTATCAACTCCTATTATAGTATATTATTATTTGAATTCAATTTAATTTGTTTTTTTATTATTTTTTTCTATTTTTTTTTCTATTTTTTTTTTTCTAACTGTAACAGTGGGTTTTCTACACAATATTTGAATGTTTAAACATCCATAATCCCCCAAAATTTTTTTTTTTTTAATTATTTTTCTAATTAAAATTTTATTTTATTTTTATTTTTATTTTATTTATTTTTTTTTATTTATATATGTATACAAAATAAAAAAAAAAAAAAAAAAAAAAAAAAAAGTGTGTTTGAATAAATAAAATATTCACACTCTCCAACCACTCCAAACACACTCACACAACATTATATTAAACACACTCACACAATTCAATAACACAACTTCTTTGTTATATTATTATTTATATATATTATTTACTCTTATATATATATATAATTAAGAAATTAATAGAGTTTATATTTACTACTTTACTATTACTATTTGTGTGTTTTAAAGCGAAATTAAACCACAAACTTTTTAAAATTATCTTGTGTTTAAGTATGTCCTTTAAAATTTTATCATTCATAGGTTCTTAAATAATTTTTTCAACCAATCAAAAAAAAAAAAAAAAAAAAAAAAAAAAAAAAAATATATTTATATATAAAATAAAACAATTTAGACAAAAAAAACACTTTTTTTTGTAAACATGAGAATATATTTTTTGTACAATTTCTCTATATACTAAATTTTCTAGAAAAAACAATGTGTTTTAATTTAAGATTTAAAATTATTATATCATAATAAATGAAAGTATTTTAAAATACTAATAATAATAATAATAATAATAATAATAATAATAATAATAATAATAATAATAATAATAATAATAATAATAATAATAATAATGAAAAAATAATAACAATTATAATAATAATAAAAATAAATATTATGTCTATTGTTTTTTTAACATCATTCCCACTATCTTTATTGGCAATGGTTAATCACCACCCTCAAATTATTTCTTCCCTCTCTTTGTTAATATTTTCCATTTAAGATAAACAAAAAAATCTAAAGGGGTTATATAATTATATACTCCATTTTCCCAATACCACACACCACAGTGTCAAAGAATAAAAAACTTTCTACCCACATTATACAAAACTATATTTCATTTCTATTAAATTAAAAAAGTAGTTGGTTATAAATAAAAGTGCTTATGTCATACTTTTATTTTATATTTTATTTAAACCACACCACTTTTTTTTTTTTTTTTTTTTTTTTTTTATATGTATTGATAAAAAAAAAATCTAAAGGGAATTAAATTACCACTACTACCACCATTACCACAACAACACTACTTTAATCTTTATTTGGGTTGGGGTATTATCATTGTTGTGTAGTGAACCACAAAATACTTAATAATTTTGTTATTTTTTGATTTCTCTACCTAAAATATATTGATTTATATAACTGACTCTCGTTATTTACCTACTGTTCACAATTCATTGATTTACATAAATAAAAAAAATATATCATAATAAAAAAAAAACTAATATTTTTTTACTCTTTCATACTTTTTAATTTTTTTTTTTTTTTTTTTTTAAATCTTATTATTTTCAAATATATCTACTATTATCATTATTATTTTTTTCCATTGTAAATAAAGAAAATAATAATTTAAATAATTTTCATTTTCCCTCTCCCGCCAAATATTTTTATAAATATTTAGTTTAAAAAAAAAAACTTATCAATAATATTTTCTAACCAACCAATAAAATTTTAATTTTCAATCAATCAAAAAACCAAAAATAAAAAAAGAAAAAAAAAAATAAAAAACAAAAAAAAAAAAAACCAAACTCAACGTTATAATTGTAAGTAATCTTTAATTTATTTTTTTTTTCACCAAATTTTTTTTTTCTTTTTTTTTTTTTATCATATAAAAAATTGAATAACCTCCATTTAATCAATTTTTGATTCATCCAAAAAACCAATTTAATTTTAATTTTCATCCCCTACTTGAAAATTAATTTTTTTGGATAACTGACCAATAAAAATTTGGTTTTTTTTTTTTTCCATTTCCAATTAACTATAATTTTTATTTTATTTTATTTTATTTTATTTTATTTTTTTAATTTTTTTAAAAGATTTTAAAAATAACCAATCATAACTATTTTTAAAACTATTTTAATTTTTTATTTTGTGATTGTTTTTCTATAAAAAATTTTAAAAAAAAAGAAAAGAAAAAAAAAAAAAAAAAAAAAAAATAAAAAAAATTTATTGTTATTTTTTCATTCTCACAATCATTACATATAAAAAAAATAAAAAAATAATCTTAAAATTATTTTTTTATCAAAGTAAGTTATCTCATGCTATTAATAAAAATTTTTCAAAAAATTGGGAATTTAATTTTATTATTTTCAAAATTCTTATAATTTTTTTTTATTTTATTTTTGTTTTTTTTTAAAAAATTTTATTTTTTTTTTTATTTTTTTTTTTTTGGGTTATTTTATTTTTATTTTATTTTATTTTTTTTTTTTTTTTTTTTTTATATTAATAACAACATTGAAATTTTTGTATCATGAATATATTATTTTTAAATCATTCCAGTCTATAAAAAAAATAAAATAAAAACATTTTCAGTTGGTATTTTATTTTTAGAAATTATTTTCTTTTTTTTATTTTTTTTTTTTTTTTTTTTTTTTTTTTTTGCACACATCACCCCCAAAATCACACAATTCAATCAAAAAAAAAAAAAAAAAAGAAAAAAAATAAAAAAAAAAAAATTCACCCACATATAAATAGTGTTTGTTGATCTATTTAAAGAATATTGTAAATTTGAAAAAAAAAAAAATAAAAAATAAAAAAAAAAATAAAATTTTTTTTTTTTAAATTAAATTTTGTCATCCAAATTGGAAAAAAATTATTGACAAAAAATATTCTTAATAATAATTATAATATTAATAATAATATAAAAAAAAAAAAAATTATAATTATTTATTTATATATTAAATAAATATAAAATATAATTTGTTCGATTAATGATAATTATTACTTTAATATTTAAATTTATATATATGTATTAATTTTTTAATTTATTTTATTTTTTTTTTCAAATAAAAAAATATTTTATTTAAATATAGATTTTTTTTTAAAAAAATATAAAATTAGAAGATAAAAAAATAATAATAGAATATAATAAATTGAAAAAATTAGTATTTAATAGTGGGAGGATATTTAACTAAAATAAAAATAGAGAGAAAAAAAAAAATAAAAAAAAAAAAATAATAATAATAAAATAAATTAACAAAAAAAAAAAAATATATAAAATTTTTTAAATTAAAAAATATTTATAAAAAATAATTATGTTATCAACTCATCATCATCAAGGGAATTCAAGCTCTTCATCATCATCTTCATCCCCATCACAAACAATTGGTGGATCAGATTTATCAAATATATCAGCACTCCCATTACCATTACCATCTATATTTACAACAGCACAAAATCAAATGAACCCACCAATTCTATTCCCACCAACTTCATCGTTGTTGGGAGGTTCATCAAATACTCCTTCATTTTTATTACCACCATCTTCCATAATGTCATCAAATGTATTCCCATCACATGATGGTCAATATCCAGATATGCCAAATATGGTTGATCAATTTCAAATACATCCAAATCAAAATCCACACTCATTTAACTATCAATATCAACTAATGTTTATGCAACAACAAGCACAACAACAAAACCAACAACCACCACAACAACATCAACCACAACAACAACATCAACCACAACATCAACAACAACATCAACATCATCAACAACAACAACAACAACACCATCAAATGGCTCAGCACCACCAACAAATACAACAACAACAACAGCAACACCAACAAATGCAACAACATCACCAACAAATGCAACATCATCAATTACAACAACATCAACAACAACAACAACAACACCCACAACAACAACAACAACAACAACACCCACAACAACAACAACATCAACAACATCAACAACAACATCAACAACACCCACAACAACATCAACAACATCACCATCAACAACATCAACAACACCAACAACAAAATCAAATACCATTAGTACCACAACAATCTTTATCAAATAGTACTGGTAGTAATAGTGGTACTCATCAATTAAATAATTTAACCTTATCACAAAATGGTGCAAGCGGAGGTAGTGGTAGTAACACACCATCACCATCAACCAAAGGTAAAAGAAAACATCATGAAACCTCAAACTCAGAGAAAAAAGATTCATCTGGTACCACAATTCCAAAATGTACTCGTTGCAATGAAGCAGCATCTTGGAAGCATGATAAGAGACGTTGGTGGTGTAAAGAATGCAAAAAGGCCTTTACCCCAGGAATTACCAAAATGCAACAAGTCCCTCAACAAGCACAACTCCAACCATTACAAAACCATAACCAAATTATACCACAACTTTGGGATTCCCAACAAAATAATAGTTCACAAAATACACCACCAACCCAACCACAAAATATGAATCAAATTAATCATCAACTTTTACAACAACAACATCAACAAGCTCAACTACAAGCTCACTTAAATCTATCAAACAGTCAACAAATACCACCACAACTACAACAACAAATCAATGGTGGTTTACCAAACAATAACAACAATTTAATCACCCAAAATACATTAAATTCTTTATCAACCTCTGTAACATGTCCACCTTGTCCATTATGTAGAGGTATCTCATCATGGAAACATGATAAAAAGCGTTATTTCTGCAAGGAATGTAAAAAACCATTTACACCTGTCGGTGCAGGACTTTCACCATCTTCATCACCTTCTTCACCAAAAAAGAAATCAATAACTACAACCACAACCTCCTCTTCAACTTCATCCTCAAATTTAAATAACGTAAATTCTTCTAAAAACAATACACCAAAGAAACAATTATCACCACCACCATCTGTTTTACAATCACCCTCTTCCTCTTCAATTTCACAGTCGCCACTCCAATTAAATTTTCAAACTCCAACCTATTCACCAAATCCATCTCTTCCATCAATTGGTGGAAACTTAAACTCCCTTGCAAATAGTATAAAACCAGAAGGTGGCATCCTAATATCTGGTCTCTCCCCTCCAAAATCTTCATCATCATTAAATAATTTAAATTCTTTCTCAAACACCGGTGCACTTTTATCAAGTAATGGAATTAACCTTGCAAATTTAGGTAATCCACTTTCTCAATTAAATAAAAAACAAAAAAAGAGATCTGATAAAGATATAAATGATGGAGGTGTTCAAGTATTGGTTAGTTGTGTCGATACTAATGTAAATAATTGCTCCTCAATTATCCCTGATGGCGATAGTTGGTAAATTTTTTCTGAAAAAAAAAAATAATAATAATAATAATAATAATAATAATAATAATAATAATAATAATAATAATAATAATAATAATAATAATAATAATAATAATAATAATAATAATAATAATAATAATAATAATAATAATAATAATTCAAAATTTTTTTTTCCAAAAAAATTTTTTTTTAAAAAAAAACCAATAATAACAATATAATAATAATAAAATCCAGCCATGTATATAGAAATAACCTTAAAAATTTGTAAATTGTAAACACTTTAAAAAAACAAAAAAAAATATAAAAAAAAAAAGAGAAAAAGATTAAATATATTCAAACAACTTTTTTTCTAAAACAAAAAAAAAAAAAACAAAAAAAAAAAAAAAAAAAAAAAAAAAAAAAAAGAAAAAATATATAATATAAAACCAACCCGTATATAATAAAATTTTAAAATTTCTAAAAATAATAATACATTAAATGACAGTCTTTTCCGTTTGTTTTTTATTTTTTTATATACAAGTATTAAATATTTGAACCCAATACATTAATTTGGGTCCACTATTAATTATATTATTTTAAAATCATGTTTTTTTATATATTTCCACATGATATTATTTTTCTGTTTCATCTTTCTTCTCCTTCATTTTTCTATTCATTTCAGCAACCTGTGCATCCATTAATAATTTAACTCTTTTATTATGCAATCTATGATTATAATCACAAATTGGCCTATAATTATTATTTTTATTATTATTATTGATTATATTAGTCGTTTGTAATTATTGAAAATAATGGTAATCTCCTTAAATATATATTTACCAAGACAAACTTGCAACACCTAAAAAGGTCCAAATGCCAAAATCAGGTGGTCCAAATTTTTCTAATTTTTTTTTTTTTTTTTTGTTCGTTTTTGGTACAGTTGTTAATATGTCACCACTTTTCAAAATTTTAAAATAAAAATAATAAAAAAAAAAATTGAAATAAAAGATAACATACTTGTTCTTAAAATTGGAATAAGTGATGTAAAAGCTAATACACCCATACCACTACCAACTGCATATAACATTGATGATTTAAAACATGGAACCTCTGAAACTTTAATATTTAATATGCCATCTAAAAGTCCTTTATTAGTTTCTACTCTATCAACTTGATTGGTTTGTGTTGTTGGTAAATTATACATGTGAATATTATCATTGTTTTCAATTGGTTGCACTCTTCCTCCATTATTATTTTCACTCATTTTAATAATATTATTTTGAAAATAACGAAAATAAATGAAATTGAAAAAAAAAAAAATAAAAAAAAATAAAAAAAAATGAAAAAAAAAACACAATTTCAAAAAAAAAAAAATAAACTTTTTAGAAATTATTTTAGCCAATCAACAAACAATATTTTTTTTTTTTTGGACAAGTATTGAATAGAATTACATTTTTTTTTACATTTTTATTTATTGAAAAAAAAAAAAAAAATTAAAAAAAAAAAAAAAAATAATTGTTATAATTAAATAATTTAACATGTTTAAAATAAAAATAAAAAATAAAAAATAATTAAAAATTTATTTTAAAATGATGGTGAAGCATCGATTGTTCTAAAATTGCAATCTTCTCCTCTTATAGAATAATTTTATTTTTTCATGAAAGGTCATTCGATATTTCTCATTTTTTTTAATTATTTTTTTTTTATTTTTTCAAATTGGATTTTAATTTTTTCAAAATTTTTTTTATTTATTAAAAAAAACGAAAATTTTTTTTTTTTTTTTAACACACCCAGGGTGTTTTTTTTTTTTTTCTTTTTTTTTTTTTTTTTTTTTTTTTTTTTTTCTTTCCCTACACACACATTAATTATTTATATATATATATATAAAAATATATATAATAAAATTTATATATAAATAAAATGAGTGAAACTAGCTTTTTAGGACATGCATTCCGTTATTTCGGTTTGTTTTTTATCTGTTTAATTACATTGGGTAGTTATTATATTTATGATATTCCAGCTGCTTTACAAACAGGTATTGAATCTGTATGTATTTTTTTTATCTTTTATTTTAATTTTTACAATTGCAGAAATTTTTTTTTTTTTATATAAACCAAATAAAATTTTTTTCAAACATATTTCTAAAATTTTTTTTTTTTTTTAAATTAGTTATATAAAATTCATAATGTTGAATGGAATCTTTTATATTCAGTATACAGTTTCCCAAATATGATTATTGTATTTTTCGGTGGTTATTTTATTGATAATGTTTTTGGTCTCAAAAAAGGTGCAATCATTTTTTGTTGTTTAGTTATGGCCGGTCAAATCATTTTCTCAGTTTCATCAAACTTGAAATTATTTTGGTTAGCTTTAGTTGGTAGAACCATTTTCGGGTAAGTCTATAGACCATAGTTAACAACAACAACAACAACAACATGATCACATGATTCCATTATCCTCTCAATCACAAACACAAACACAAACACAAACACAAACACAATCACAATCACAATCACTATCACAATCACTATCACTATCACAATCACTATCACAATCACTATCACTATCACTATCACTATCACTATCACTATCACTATCACTATCACTATCACTATCACTATCACTATCACTATCACTATCACTATCACTATCACTATCACTATCACTATCACTTCACTATCATTATCACCATTATCATTGTTTAATCATATTAATAATTAATTTTTATATTTTAGTCTTGGTGGTGAATCACTTAGTGTTGCTCAATCAACTTTTTGTGCAACTTGGTTCAAAGGTAGAGGTGATATTAATTTTGCATTTGCAATTACACTTGCATTCTCAAGAATTGTAAATATCTTTTAATTGAAAAAAAAAAAAACACACGTTTTAATATAATATTAATATTTGAATTTTTTATTTATTGGATTGGATTGATTTTGATTGGATTTTATTTTTTTGATTGGATTTTATTCTTGTCTGAATTAAATTAAAGGGTAGTGCAATTAATTTCCAAATTTCACCAAGAATTGAAGATAATCAGGTTAGTAAAGTACCAACAGCAATTTGGGTTGGTGCAATTGTTTGTGGTGTTTCGTTTGCATCATGTATCATTTTAGTTGTTCTCGATGTTATTAGAGGTAAAAAAGATAAAGATGATCCAAGTCCACAAACAGCATCATCATTTATGGATATTATTAGATCATTCAAGGATATTTTTAAATTCCCAGGTACACTTTGGTTAATTAATTTATCAGTTGTATTGTTTTATGTACCATTATTTGTATTCGTTTCAATTTGTAGTGATTTCTTCCAAAGCAAGTATGGCATTTCATCGACATTGGCAACATCAATTGCCTCTGTACCATATTATTCAGCAGTTTCATCACCAATCATTGGTTTCATAGTAGATCGTACCGGTCATAATATAGCATTCACCACATTTTCCTCAGCCCTTTTGGTTGTTGCTCATGGTTTATTTGCATTCAGTGATATTAGCGTTTGGGCTGGTGCCATCTTTTTAGGTGCAAGTTATGCCTTTATGGCCGCTTCCATTTGGGTCACCATTCCATGTTTGGTACCAAGTAAAAGTTTAGGTTCTGCTTATGGTTTGGCTTTTGCTTGTCAAAATGCTGCCGTTGCATCTTTTGGTTTAATCATCAATGCCGTCATTGCTCACTACAATACCAATGTAATCTCTGATTCAAGTTCATCTTGCGCTGACTCTGGCTCTGATATTAATCATCATTCCAATCATACTACTGGTAATTCAACATCATCTCATTATGAATCTAGCTCCTCTTGTGTTTCTGGTCCAAAATTCGCATCTCCAAACGCTTATCATATTGCTGAACTCATTTTCTTTGGTCTCTCTTGTTTATGTCTTTTAGTTCAAATAACCATCATCTTAGTCGATACTAAAAATCGTTGGGTTAATGTTCCTTCTGCAATGATGAAACAACGTGTTAAAGATTTGAACCCAGATGATGAAAAAGATCCATTAATTAATTAAATTTATTAATTAAATTTTTTAAAAACTATATATAAAAAAAAAAAAAAAATTAAAAAAAAAAAATTAAAAATTAATTTCTTTTAGTGTATATAATTTATCAATTATTTTTTTTATTTATTTTTGTTTAAAACAATTTGGGATTAAATTTTTTTTTTTTTTTTTTTTTTTTTTTTTAATTAGACAAACAAGTTATTAGGTTAGTTACAACCAAATTTCATAATATACAACTCAACGTTTAAACTTTTCAATCTTTTCAACCTTTTAAATTATTTTAACCATAATTTTATGATCATCAAATAAAAATTGAAAAATAGATATAAACTTTAGAAAAAATTTTTATCCATTTTTTTTTTTTTTTTTTTTTTTTTTTTTTAAATTTTTTTTTTTTTAAAATTAGGAATTTTTTAAAAAATTCATTTTCATTATTTTTAAATATCTGCTTGGTTGTGTATTTGTTTGCGTTTTACTTGCTCTATCTCCTTAAATTAATTACAAATAATTTAAATTATTCGTTTATATTATTGAGTTAGAAATTATTTTTATTGAAAAAAGAAAGAAAGAAAGAGCTATTAAATCATATAAATAATTGTAACAAAAAAAAAAAAAAACAATAATAACAAATAACAAAACGAAAATTATAAATTTAATATAGCATACATATTTATATAATATATAAATATATATATTTTTAAGTAAAGACAATAAAAATCAATGAAACGTTCAAATAATGATTCGAATGGACCAAATAAAAAAAGTAAACAAGATGATGATCCGTTGTCATCAATTTTAGGAGATATTGACCAAAGTCAGCATGGGTAATAATTAAATTTTTTTTTTTTTTTTTTTCAGGTTTTTCTTAAATTTTTCTTTAAGAATAAAATTGAGTTATTAATATACATATATTTTTTTTTAAAAAATATTATTATTATTATTTTTTTTTTTTCATTATTTTTTTTTTTTAAAAACAAAAAAGTAAATTACAATCAACATCAATTAAGTCAACATTTTCATTGGATAGTGTAATGAATAGGATTATAGAATTATCTAAACAACATGGTGGTATTGATTCGATAGAGGTAGAGGGTAGAATAGGATTATTTTCAAATACATCTAGTGGTAATATATTTAAGCCAGGTATGGTTAGAGATGATTGGAATGATCTTTATCATCATTTGAAAATGAAATCGGAACCAGTATCAACCACAGAGACAGATTATATTTATAGTGATTCAATTCGTGTTACCTATGATGAACATTCAAAGAAATGTTTAAGAAAGGATAAGAAAACCGATAAAACTAGTTTTGATCAATCTACAAATTTAATTTACGATTTTAGAATATCGACATCGATTGAAGAGAAATTCCCACCACCTTTATCATTACCACCAGGTTATATCATTCGTCGTGAGAAACAGAGATACACTTTCACCGAAGATCAATGGAAAATAGATTTAACAAAAGTTATCGTTAGACCAGATTTCAATGCAACCATTGAGCAAGAACTTTATGAGGTTGAAATTGAATTATTTCCAGAGTCAATTCAAGCTTGTCAAGAAAAAACAAGTTTAACAGATTTATTAAATGATTTTTTAAATGCTGTAAGTTTATTATTAATTTTAAATTATTAGTTATTTATTTCCATCTATTTATTTATTAATGATCATTTTAATTATTTAATAGATTAAATCATTAACAAATATAGTTAAAAGTGGTGGTGAATCATCTTTTCCAGAGATATCATTGGATAAAGTTGGAAATGTTTCAGAATTTTATAGATTGAAAGATTTAGTATTTAAGTATATTCCAAGCACTCAACAAAGAAAAAATGATACATTTCCTGGTTCAATGCCAGTAAATTTTGGTAAAAAATATTTTGTTCATGTTCAAAATAATGATTATTTCGTTAGTGATAAAACTGATGGAATAAGATATTTGTTATTAATTGATCATACTGGTTGTTATTTAATCGATAGAAAATTTGATTTTTATCAAATTCAAGGTTTCGAGTATGTTAAAGATTTTTTTCTTTTTATTTTAAAATTATTAAATTATTAATATTTTTTTATTAAATTATTATTATTATTGTTTTTATTTTCGAAAAAAAGTTTACTTATAACATTATTTGGAGAAGGTACATTATTAGATGGTGAAATGGTTAGAAATTTACAAACAAAGAGACCAAATTTTTTAATATTCGATGTTTTATCAGTAAAGAATGAATTACATCATCAAAAGTTATTAAAGGATAGATTGACCGAGATTGGTAATGTGGTTTCAATGTTACGTTCAAATTTAAAGGGTGATACACCATTTGATATATTGGGTAAATCATTTCAACTCAAATCAAAGATTGTAAATTTATTTAAAAATATTAAAGAATATCCAAACGGTGAAAGAGTTTATTCCGATGGTAAAAGATGTCATAATACTGATGGTATTATATTCACACCAAATATACCCTATAGTAACTATACTGTTCATACACTATTCAAATGGAAATATTGTGATAAATGGACCATTGATTTCAAGGTTAGAGATCGTGGTACAAAAGGTTGGTATCTTAGTTGTGTTGCAAATGATAATATCGAAGTGGATTGTAGAGAGGTAAATTTCTCAAATGATGATCTACAAAAATTAAGAAGAGAATTCCAAAGAGCGAGGGATACTTCTACCGTCGTGGCTGAATGCTCTTTTCAACCAAAATGGGGTACTTGGAAATTTCATCAGGTCAGACATGATAAAAAAAAAGGTAACTACATCAGTATCGTAATGGATACAATGGAAAGTATCGCTGAAAATTTATCAAGTGATGAATTAAAATATCGTATACCTTTATCACCTCAAGAAGATAATTGGGAAGAAGAAATGTCAAGAATTAGATCTCAAATGATTAGTAATATGAAACCATCTCGTGCCTCAACTTCAACTTATCAACCTTTTCCTCAATAATTAAAAAAAAAAACCAAAAAAAAAATAATAAGAAATAACTAAAATAATAAATAATAAATAATAAATAATAAATAATAATAATAATAATAATAATAATAATAGTAATAATAATAATAATAATAATAATAATAATAATAATAATAATAATAATAATAATAATAATAATAATAATAATAATAATAATAATAATAATAATAATAATAATAATAATAATAATAATAATAATAATAATAATAATAATAATAATAATAATAATAATAATAATAATAATAATAATAATAATAATAATAATAATAATAATAATTATAATAATATAATGTTAAAGTTAAAAATTAAAAAAGGGTTAAAAAAAATAAAAAAGAAAAATGTTTTTTTTTTTTAAAATTTTTTTTATTCAAAATGATTTTGAAGAATGATCTGATTGGTCAGTATCTTCTAAATTGAAAGACTTAAAATTATATGGTCTTTGAATAATCCTATTAATTCTTTTTGTAGGTCTACCTGAAGATGGGATTATTATGTTTCTAAATAATTTATTAAATTCTGGATCGGATTGAATACTCCAACTTATATCTTGTGGTGTAATTGTAAATTTATTTCTTTTATTTAAACTTGAAACATTCATACTAATCTCCAATAACTCTTCAATTAAATATTGTAATACATTTGAAAAAAATATTAATGTAATTCTTCCAATACGTTTACATCCATATATTTTTAAAGATTTTTTAATTTTTGATAGCGGTATTATATAATTATTCTCATTCTTTTTCATTTTTATTTATTTCTTTTTGGTTTTTTTTTTTTTTTAAAAATATTAAAAATAATTTTATTTATACATTTTTTTATCATAATATATTAATAAAAAAAAAAAAAAAAAAAAAATCAATAAATTACTAAAAAAAAAAAAAAATCATTGAAAATTATATAAAAGGAATAAAAAAAATTAATATTATTAAAAGAAAACAGACAAAAAAAGGAAATAAATTATCAACATTTTTAATGACACAATAAATTGGATAAAAGAAGATAAATTTTGTTTAAGGTTTATTGTTTTTGTGGAATAACTGACAAGAAGAAGATGATGGCGATGATCAATGAAACAAGGATCGATGTTTTTTGATTGTGATTTTTTTTGGAGCCATTGGGGTTGAAAAGGGTGTTGAAAGAACTGAATGGATGAATGAATAAATAAATAAATAAATAAATAAATAAATAAATAAATAAATAAATAAATAAATAAATAAATAAATAAATAAATAAATAAATAAATAAATAAATAAATAAATAAATAAATAAATAAATAACTATCTCATCAATCGGTAATATAAAATGTTACTATTAAAGTATGAAAAAAATATTTTAAATTAATTTTTTTTAATAAAATGATTGAACAAGGTATTTAATTTATTGAATTACAATCAAGTTTAATTTTAATTGGTTGATAAGGAGGTAAAATCATAAAATTTTTCAAAATAATTTGAATTTATTATAATCTAAAATTACTATTATTATTAATTTTGATACAGTTAAATTTTCTCATACTGCTATTAAACACAGAAGAGTGAAGATTTCATACAAATGTTTTCACCGAAATCAACATATTTGTAAAATAAAAAAAAAAATAAAAAAAATAAAAAATAAAAAAATAAAAAATAAATAAAAAAAAATAAAAAATCTCAAAAAAAATTATTTTTTTTAAAATTGGTTATTTTTTTATTTTTTTTTTTTTATTTTATTTTATTTTTTTTCCACACATAATTTTTATTTTAATTTCTATATTACATAATTTAATTTCTCTTATTATTTTTTCTTTTTACTATAACAAAAATAAAATAAAATAAAGTTTTGTTCAAATGGGTAGCTCAACCATTACTGAACAAGAAAAATCTCAAGTAGCTTTTATAGCTGGTAGTAGCTCTGATATTCATTCAACAACAGTAGCTAGATTATATGAAGGTAGACAAGGAAGATGGGAATTTATGGCCGTTGGTATTGTTTCCCTCGTTTCAAATCGTGTTGATAAAACAAATTATATCAAAGTTTTTGATTTAAAGGTATATTTAATTTAATTCTAATTTTTTTTTTTTTCTTTATTAATTCTAATTTATTTTTTATATATTTTTTTAATAATAAAAAATAAAGGCAAACTATAGAATCATTTTTGAACAAGAAATTTATGATTCATTTGAGTTCCAAAAACAAAGAGATTTCTTTTTCGCATTTGAAGGTGATTCATGTGTTTATGGTTTATCATTTGTTGATATAACTGAAGCTGCAGAATTCTATGGTCAACTCTTAAATTGTAAACAAGGAAATCTTGGTAAAACAGCTGCTGTAAATCCAAATACTTCTTCAAATAGTAAGTTTTTTGTTTTTCTTTTTTTTTATTTTCAAATTTATATTAACCATTATAAAATTTTATTTTAAAGAAATTACTGCATCAACACCAGCACCAAAAGTTGAAAAGAAAAAAGAAAAGAAAAGTGGTTTCATGTCCAAATTCTTTTCATCAGAAGAGAAAGAGTTGGAAATCTCAGCACCAACCAACTTTAAACATGAAAGTCACATTGGTTGGGATCCTGAGAATGGTTTCGATATTAAAAATATTCCACCAGATTGGAGAAAACTTTTTCAATCTGCTGGTATTAAAAAGAGTGAGTTAAAAAATGCAGAGACCGCTCAATTCATTGTCAATATCATTGGTGAACAAATGGTTAATACTGGGGGTGCTGCTCCACCACCACAACCAGGTAGATCAGCTCCACCAGCTCCACCAATAGCTGCTCAACCAAACAGATCGGTTCCACCACCACCACCAAGTGGCGTTGGTAAAAGTGCTCCACCACCACCACCACCATCTCATAAGTCACCTGCTCCACCACCTCCACCACCATCAGGAGGTTCTGCTCCACCACCTCCACCCCCACCACCAATGTCAGGTGGTCCACCACCACCCCCACCTCCAATGGCCAGTGCTCCATCTGGAGGAGGTAGTAGTAGTGGCGGCGGCGGTGGTGGCAGTGGCGGTGGTAGAGGTGATCTCTTAGCCTCCATTCGTAGTGGTACAAGTCTTAAGAGTGTTGATAAATCAAACCCACTTCCAGATATTCAAAATCTTGGTAATGAAGGTTCACGTTCTTTAGCTGATACTTTAGCAGCCGCTATGGCCAATCGTAGAGGTGGTATGAGAGAAGATGATGAAGAAGATGACGATGATGACGACGAATGGTCTGATTATTAAAATTCTTTTTGGTTGTATTTAATATGTTTTTAAAATTTTCCAAAAAACAAATAAAGTTCTTTCGTTCATCGAATTTTTTTATTTTTTTATTTTTTATTTTTTTTTTTAATTAATCAAATTTTTTCTGAATTTTTTGTTATTTTTTTTTATTTGGTGCACCTATTTTTTATTTTTTTTTTTCCCACTTTTACTTTAAAATTATAAATACACAATTTACAAATATTTGATATATAAATAAAAATATGTCAGGAACAAAATTTAGAACTGGTGGTACAAAAGAAGATGATTTATTAGAATTTGTAAAAGTTGGTAAATTATTAGAGGTTCAAGATTTAATTGAGAATCAAGGTGTTAAAGCAGATTGTAAAGATGAGGATGAAAGAACACCATTACACTGGGCAGCAGCAAAAGGACAAATAACAATTGCTCAATATTTAATTGATAAATGCAAATGTTCACCAAATTCAAGTGATGATGGTGGTTGGACACCTCTCACTAGCGCTACCTCCTCTGGTCATACTCATATGGTTAAATTATTATTAGAATTTGGTGCTGATCCAAATACTGTAAATGATTCAAAAAGAACTCCATTACATTATGTATGTTTTTTTACTTTTTTTAAAACCAAAAGTGAAATTATTAAAATTTTATTTATGTTTTTATTATTAAGGCATCATCAAAAGGTAGAGCAGATATTGTTGATTTATTATTAACACATGGTGCAAAGAGTAGAAAAGACGACACAGGATCAGCACCAATTCATAGAGCTGCCTCAAATGGTTCAGTTGCAACTGTTGAAAGATTATTAAAAGGAGATGTAAATATAAATTCAACAAATAATGAAGGTGATACACCATTACACATAGCTGCAGAGTATAATCATGAAGATGTTGTGGAATGTTTACTAAAACATGGTGCTGATATAACCATAGAAAATAAAGATAGTAAAACTCCAATCGATATGTCATCTTCCCAAACCATTAAATATTTAATTAAAGAATTTAAAAAATAAAAAAAATATTAAATAATAGTAAATAGTAATATTAAATAATAATATTAAATAATAATGATAATAATATAATATTAAATATAATGTAAATAATAAAATTAAAAGTAAAATAATAGTTTTTTTTTGTTTATTTTTTTTTATTATTTTTTTCTTTTTACTATTATCATTTATTTACAAATATTTTAAAAATGATTTTAAATCTATAAAAACTTTTAATAAGTTTGGGATGAAGCTGAATAACCTTTTGACTTTTTTGGGAGAGAACTTTCTTTTTCAGATATTTGAGATGAGTTCTGTTCTGAACTTTTCTTTTTTGGGGTGTCCAATAAAATTGGATGAATAAAATTTGGAACTCCACCATTTGCAATTGTAACATCTAAATTATTTAAAAAAGGAAATTGTTAATTTTTTTTATAAAATATATATTTTTTTTACCAAATTACTTTTTAATAAATCATTCAATTCAGAATCACTACAAATTGATAAATGTATATGCTGAGGTGTAATTCTTGTTTTGTTTTTTTGGTTTGAATATGTAACTGAAAGTTCTAATATTTCTAGGGTTAAATATTCTAAAACAGCAGCCAAAAAAACTGGAGTTTCTGATGAACATCGTTTTGACTAAGTGAATGAAAAAAAATATATTAATATTCTTTTTACAAAATGATAAAAATGAGACCTGGAAAACTTACATATCTTCCATCTCTTAACATTTTTTCAACTCGAGAAACTGGAAATGTAAGATCAGAACGAGTTGAACGAGATTCATTGATTTTTTTTGTTCTTTTCAATTTTTCTTTTGGTTTCTCAGCATTTGTTGGTGTAATGGATTTTTTTACTTTATTATTATTATTTACTTTATTATTACTATTACTATTATTATTACTTTTATTATTATTATTATTATTATTATTATTATTATTATTATTATATTTATTAGTATTATTATTATTCTTATTTTTATTTGTATTGTTATTATAATTATTATTATTTATTTCATTAATACTATTTTTTTTTGTTGGCTTTTTATTTGGCTCCACAAAAATTAAAGAGGGGACTATTTCGATTTCATTTTCTATTCTTTTTTCAATTTCATTATTTTCTTCTTCTCCTTCATTATTTGTTCTTAATATATCAGGTACAATTGATTCTATATTTCTTTGTTCATTAGAATTATTTTCTTCAGGTATTGAAGTAGATGATTTCTTTATTTTCTCTATTCTTTTTCCTTTTGCCATATTTTTTATAATATTTTTTTATTATTCGAATAATACCATAAAAATAAAAAAGGCAAAAAAAAAAATATTTATAAAAAAAAAATGAAAAGAAAATAAAATAAATAGATTAACAATTTTATTTTATTTATTTATTTTATTAATTTCATTTCCTTAAATTAGCCAATCTATTAAACAACAAAAAAAAAAAAAAAAAAAATAATAAAAAAAAAATAATTAACAAATTTGGTTTGAGAAATAAACTATGAAAAAAATAAAATAATTATAATTTTTAGTTCACTACCCTTGTTTTAGATATTTTATTCTAAAATATCTTAAAATTAGGAAATAAAAGATAATAAATATTGTTTTCTTTAATTTTTTTTTTTAAAATAATTTAACTTTCCAATAATTATTATTTTCTTTTTTTCTGGCCTTAACAGCATCAGTAGCACGTTTAACTTCATCAGGAGTGAATTGCATAACAGTTGATAATACGGGTAATAAGGAATCACTATCATCAGTTTCAATGAATTTTAATAATATATTCTTTAAATACATTGGTTGAAGGTTACCCAAGTTTACATTTCTTTCTAAATTTCTAATTTCTTCTTTTAAAACCTTTTCTTGATCAAGATGTCTTTGTTCATTTGATTCACTCTCCTCCAATAGGTATTTTAATTTATTAATTTCAATTTGACATTTTCTTAATTCTTCATCTCTTCCAGCTTGTTTGCTTGCAAAATTTTGTAAAAGATTCTCAACCTCTGTTGGTGTTTTATCAGCTTTTACCAATTCAATTATGCCATTTAAATCATTATTATTATTAGTACTATTTGTACCCATATAATCAATTGGTTTTCTAATTTTATTTATATATCTATTACTATTATTTGTATTATTACTATTGTTATTATAAAGTGAATGATTTGGTGTAGAATTAAAATTAATTAAATTTTCAAGATTAAATTTATTAATATCATCGATCTTTTCATTATCACTGTCGTCATTATAAATTTCATTTTCATTTGATAATGAATATGGTGATAATTTATTATAATTTTCACTAGTAACTGGACTAATTGTTGAAGTTGTAGTAGTTGTAGTAGTTGTAGTTAAATTATTATTATTATTATTATTATTATTATTATTATTATTATTATTATTATTATTATTATTATTACTAATATTATTATTATTATTATTATTATAATTATTATTATTTTGATTTTGATTTTTAAATGAGTCTAAATCTAAAATTAAAGATTCAATTTGTTTCTTTTGATCTTGTAATTGCTTATCTTTTTCCCTCAACACGGAATTATTTGTTTTTTTGAATAAATTCATCTGTGACTGTAATTCAATAAATCTCTCTTCTTTCAATTTAATTTCATTTTCATATGAGTCTTTAATTTGTTCAATAATATTATTATTTTCTATTAATTTATCTTGTTGTGGTGGTGATTGAGTTTTTATTGTTTGATCTTCATCTTGTTTTTCTATTTGTTGTTCTTGTTCCTGTTCTTGTTGTTGTTGTTGTTGTTGTTGTTGTTGTTGTTGTTGTTGTTGTTGTTGTTGTTGTTGTTTTAAATCATCTTTTAAAGTTTCAATAATTTGATTTAAATTTTGAATCTTTGAATTTAAAATTAAAATATTATCTTTTGAATCTTCAAATTGATCTGTAATTTTTGAAATCTCTTTTTTATGTAATTTCTCCTGGTCAGATAATGATTGGATAGTTTCATTTAGGTGTTTCTTTTCAATTTCAAATGAATTCTTTAAATCCTCAACAATTTCATTAGTTTGATTAATATCATTCAATTTTTCTTTTATTTGATTATTATTTTCATTATTAATATTATCTTTTTCATCGTTGTCTTTTTTATTTTCATTTTCATTTTCATTTTCATTTTCATTTTTATTTTCATTTTCATTTTCATTTTCATTTACATTTTCATCTTCATTTTCTTCATTTTGATTTTTTTTCATAGTATAATAAACTTTAATTTTATAATCATTATATTCATTTTGAATTAATAGTAATGATTGATTTGTTTTTAATAATTGAGATTCTAGAGATTTAATTCTTTGAGAATTATATTCATAGTTATTTTTCATTTCGTCGTATTCATTTGAAATTAATTCATTTTGTGATTGATTTTGGTCAATATTTTCAATGGTTTCTTTTAGTTGTAAGATTTCATTTGATTTATCATTGATTTGTTTCTTTTGTTCTGAAACATGTTTTTGAGCACCAAGTAAAAGTGATTTTAATTTCGCTATCTTTTCATCACTGTATGTATTTAATTTTGTGGTTTGTTCATTCTTTAATTCCAATAGAGTTTTATTTTCAGTTAGTTCATTCTCTAACGTTTTAATTCTAACTTTAAATTCTTCTTCTGTATGTACACTGTTATTAATTATTTCAGTTTTAGTTGTATTATTTTTTTCAATCATTTGTTGGAATTGTTCTCTAACTTGCTCTAATTCAATATCTTTATCTTGATTTGATTTCTTTAAACTCTCAATTTCATTTTTAAACTCTAATACCATCTCTTCAATCTCTTGTTTTTGTTTATTTAAAAATTCAATGGTTTTTTCTTTTTCATTTATAAATTTTTCATAAAATTCTTTTGTGTTATTAATAATTTTTTCTTCTTCATCAACTATTATTATTTCTTCTTTTTCTTCTTTTTCTTCTTTTTCAATTTTATTTACCATTTCTTCATCTTCTTCAACTATATCCTCTTCTAATATTATATTTATCTTTTTCTCTAATGGTAAACTTTCTAAATAATCGTTATCATAATTTAATTGTTTATTTATATTTAATTGTGGTTGTTGTTGTTGTTGTTGTTGTTGTTGTTGTTGTTGTTGTTGTTGTTGTTGTTGTTGTTGTTGTTGTTGTTGTTGTTGTTGTTGTTGTTGTTGTTGTTGTTGTTGTTGTTGTTGTTGTTGTTGTTGTTGTTGATCTTCATTTTCTATTTGTTTTTGAAGAGCTTTTTCAAATTCTAGTTTTTGTTCTTGAATTTCTTGTTGAAGTATTTGATTTTGTTCAAATTCATGTTGTTGTTGTTGTTTTAATTCCAATTGATGTTGATGTTCAATGTTTTGTAATTTTAATTGTAGTTCTTGTTTTTGAGATTGTAATGATTTAATTTCATCTTGAAATAATGATTTCTCTTGTTGAAATCTATTTTGAAGATTTTCTTCAATTTGTTCTTTCATTTGTTGTAAAGTTGTTGAAGATGTTGATAATTTATTGACTTCGGATTGTAATGATTCAATTATAGAATTAGAGGTTTGTTTTGATAATGAAATCTCCTCTTCTTGATTTTGTTGTTTTTTAATTAGTTCTAAATTTTCATTCTTTAATTTCTTATAAGTTTCAATTACTGTTGAATATTTATTTTCATATTTTTTAATATGAATCGCTTGTTTCTTTATAAATTCAATTAATTCATTCTTATTTGCTGTTTCAATATTAATTGTACTACCGCCACCACTACCGCCATTGCCACCACCACTAATATCACTTTTAATAGGTGATGAATTTAATGGTGAAGACATTTTTTCTTTTTTTTTTTTTCAAATATTTATATAAATTATTGAGTATTTAAACATGTGAGTTTTTTTTTTTTTTTTTTGATTTATTATTTTTTGTTTATATGTTTTTTTTTTTATTTTTTTTTAATATTATTTGGTTGTAGATGAAACTTATTTAATTTAAAAAAAAAAATTTTTTAAAAAAAAATTTAAAAAAAAAAAAATTGAAAAATCGACACCACACAATGCCAAATATTTTTTAAAAAAATACAAAATTGAAAATAAATAATAAATTATTATTAATTTTAATAAAAGAGATTAAAAAAAAAAAAAAACAATGTAAATTGTATTCTCAATTTTTTTCAATTATATAATATCAATTTAAATTTTTTTACATTGGAATAAAATATAGAGTTTTTTAAATTATCTTAGTCGAACAAAAATAAAAATTAATATCAATATATATAATATAATAACTCTATTTCTTATTAAATTATTTCTTTTTATAGCTTTTTTCATTTTATTTTATTTTATTTTGATTTGTGTGAATTAAAATTTATTAATAATAATTTTAAATATCGAAATGATTTAACATTTTACCATTACTATCAATGAAAATTAATGAGTTATATCCAGTACCAGCGAATGCATATTCAAAACCAACACCAGCTATTAACTCAACTGGTGGTAAATCTGTTGGTTTTGGACCATCTCTTGCATAACATGGTGCTGTCATTGATTGAGCTATTAATTTAATTGAAGTGTCTGCCCAAGTACCATAAGTTTGGTATCCATATGGAACAATGTCATTTAAAGGAAACATATAACAATTACTATAGATAGGTAAGAGATACAGGGCGTTAGTATATAGTATGAATAAATTGGTTATAATAAATAATTAATTCTTACCCTGCAACCCTAGTTTCTGGACTTAATCTTCTAATTGTATTAAATCTTTTAGAAATACCTAAAAAACCACCATTTGGTGCAAGTTTATTCTGACCATAATCAACAAACCCAAAATCAATATCACTATTAACTACTCCATAAAAAGGAGTTGAAATATGAGGATTTTTTGTGAATCTTTTATCGGATGGTAAATTAAAATATCCACTCGATAATACATTGATAGAATCGTATGAAACCCATGCCCAAAAAGATTCATTAAAAGAATCAAGAAGTGGTATATGAATATAACGAGGTGCATTTGATTTTATACCTGTACAAAAAGTTGGGTTTTGATTTTGATTTGAACCTTTTAAACAAATATTCGAGTCTTCTTGGAAGCCAAATGTATATGGACCTTCTGATGTTGGTATTGGTGAAATCCATTTAGTAGTTTGACCTTGCCAATCTTTATGTAGTCTTATAGCTCCATCAATACCCATAGCTAAGTAATCTCTAAAATAGTGGTAAAATATATTGTTAATAAATTATTTAAACATTTTTTATAAATGATCTTATATTTTAAAAATAATAATTTACCTTCCATTTGTAATGAATTTACCAATAGTTAATGAATTTTTGTTTGGGTTTAATCTATCGAGATAACTTCCTGGTACTAAAATGTAAGCAGAATCAAGAATAAGAGGTTTACCAAATTTACCCCATACCATTTGTCCTTGTGAATTTGAAAGAACAAAACCAAACTCTATAATAATAATAATTAATAATAAATAATAAATTTTGAATAAATAAAAAAAACATACCTCTTCCATAAGAGAAAGGTGGGAGAAAATATGCATATCGAGCCGATGTACCTGAAGCAGTACCTGAACACCACACTGGATTTTGAACACCCTCTCTTGGATAAATACAAAGATTGCCATCAGTCTGCATTGTTATTGCTGCACTTGGATAACATTTTTCTGGTGGTGGGCTACTTTCCCAAAGAACTAGACCTGGGCTTCTTACTCTTAACACACAATCAGAATCTAATCTTAAACTATAACCTCCAATAGAGTAATCAAATACTCCTTGGTAGGAAGAATTTGGGGCATTAAGACCAAGAGCATCTAAAAAGAAACCAGGTACTAATGGAATATTATTTACATTATATGTAACCTCTAATGAAAATATATAAATAGTTATTTATTAGTTTAAACAAATATTAAAATAAAAGATTAATCCAATTTTTAATTAAAATACAAACATAAAACCAAATACAACTTCATTTTTATAATTTATTTACAATAAAAAAAAAAAAAAACTTCTTAAATGGTGAAAAAAAAAAGTGGATTACTTTGAAAAATAAAAAATAAATAAATGTTTCAAGTACTGGGATATTATACCAAAAACATAAGAAAGAAAAAAATAATTGAACACAAATTGTTACAATTACTGGTAAATGTAACAAATATCACATAGGGAAATGGAAAAATTGAAAATTAAATTGTCAACCTTTTTTTTTTTTTTTTTTTTTTTTTAATTCTGAAATTGTTCTAACGAAAAAAAAAAAAAATGTATTTTTTTTCTTTGTTAACTTAGAAAAAAATTAATTTTATTTATTATAAAAGAATTTATTATGTTTTAAATTCTGATTGAAAATAAATTTTTTAAATTTCTTAAAAAAAATTATTAAAAAAAAAAAATTAAATTCATTTTTTCGTATTTGTGGCAAGATTTGCACCTTTTTTTTTTTTGGCAAAGGCGCAAACCTTTTGTTTTTATCCACAAACTTTGTACAAACTTTTTTTTTGATTGATTGTTGATGAAATTTTTTATTTTTTATTTTTTTTATTTTATGTGAAACAATTGAAAACCCACCAATGGTATGAATTTTTTTTTTTTAATCATTGTTTTTTAAGTTCCAAAAAGGTTTGCTCCAATAAGATATTTTTTGTTCTTGGGTGCCCAAGAAAAAATGTTTTTTATTATAAAAGAATTAAACACAAAAATATAGTTTAAATTTCACAATAATCCTAATACTTACATGGTCAAAAGGATTCATTCTTTAATCAAAAAAAATTGTATCGTTTTTTTATAAAATTCAACAAAAAAAAAAAAAAAAAAATTTCATATATTTATATGTTTAATTAAAAAATATTATTATAGGTTTTATATTTTTTTTTTTTTTTTTTATTTTTTATGATATGTGTTTTTTTTTTTGTTGAATTTTATTATTATTTTTTTGTTATAATTTGTTTTATAAAAAATAAAAAATTTTGAAAAAAAAAAAAACAATCGTTTTGTTGTGATTTTAATTTTATTTATTTTTTTTTTTTTTTATTTTTTATTTTTTTTTTTTTTTAAAAAATACCGAAAATGTTAAAATGTTTAAATAGAAACATTGTCAAAGAATCATTAAAATTATATAAAAAGTCTATATTTTTAAATAATTATTATAATTATAATAATAAAAATTTAATTGATAATAATGAAAATAATATAAAATTTAAAAGATTATTTTCAACAAATTTAAAAGATGAAAAAATTATTAAAATTGATGAAAACAATGATAATAATAATAATAATAATTATAATAATTCATTACCACCAAAATATATAACACCTAAAAAATTAAATTTTAAATCACCATTAAAGAATGAGATTGAAGATGATGAATTTGATGTAGTTATAATTGGTGGTGGACATGCAGGTACAGAAGCATGTGCAGCTTCAGCAAGAGTTGGAAGTAAAACATTATTGATAACACAATCTATTGATACCATTGGTGTAATGTCATGTAATCCATCTATTGGTGGAGTTGGTAAAGGTAATTTAGTTAGAGAAATAGATGCAATCGGTGGTATTATGGGTTTAGCAGCAGATGAAAGTGGTTGTCAATTTAAAGTTTTAAATCAAAGTAAAGGTAGTGCAGTTCATGGTCCACGTGCTCAAATTGATCGTGAATTATATCAAGAATCAATTCATAATTTATTATGGAAATTAACAAAAGAAAATAATAATGGTAATGGTAATTTATCAATTAGAGAAGGTATGGTTGAAGATTTAATATTAAATGAGGAGGAGGAAGAAGAAGAAGATGAAATAGGAGAAAAAAAAATTAAAGGTATAATTTTACAAGATGGTAAAATTATAAAATGTAAAAAAGTTGTTATTACAACAGGTACATTTTTAGGTGGAATTATTCATATTGGTAATAAACGTATAGCATCTGGTAGAATGGGAGATAAAGCAGCAACTGCATTATCATTGACATTGAATAGAATTGGATTTGAATTAGGTAGATTAAAGACTGGTACACCACCAAGATTAGATGGTAAAACTATTGATTATAGTGTAATGAGTGAACAAATTGGTGATGAAATACCATTACCATTCTCATTTAGTAATAATATTGTAAAGAATCATAATAGACAATTAAAATGTTTTATGACAAGAACTACAGAAGAATCTCATCGTGTAATTATTGATAATCTTTATACTAGACCAGAATTAGAGTCAGGTGAAGATGGTAAAGGATTAGGACCACGTTATTGTCCATCGATTGAAACAAAGATTGAAAGATTTCAAGGTAGAACTCATCAAGTTTGGATAGAACCTGAAGGATACAATACTGATGTAATCTATCCAAATGGTATCTCGATATCTTTACCAGAGGATGTTCAATTGAAATTCTTAAAAACAATACCAGGCTTAGAGAATGTTGTAATGTTAAAACCAGGTTATGCAGTAGAATATGATTATGTAGATCCAAGAGAATTAAAACATTCTTTAGAGACTAAAAAAGTTAATGGTCTTTATTTCGCTGGTCAAATTAATGGTACTACTGGTTATGAAGAAGCAGGTGCTCAAGGTATAATTGCAGGTATAAATGCAAGTCTTTCAATACAACAACGTCCTCCAATGATAGTTAGTAGATCAGAAGGTTATATAGGTGTATTAATTGATGATTTAGTTACATTAGGTGTAACTGAACCTTATAGAATGTTTACAAGTCGTTCAGAGTATCGTATATCATTACGTGCTCATAATTCAGATCAAAGATTAACTGAAAAGGCTTATCAATTCAATAGCGCATCAAAAGAACAATATCAATCATTAATAGAGAAACAAAAACTACTCGATCAAGTATATAAGAGTTTAAAAGAGATTAAAAAATCACCATATGAATATCTATCGGAATGTGGCATTGAAAATGTTAAAGAAAAGAAATCACTCTTTGAAATCCTATCAAGACCACAAGTTACATTTGATACCATTAAACATTATCTACCATCGGAACTATTAAATAAATTACCACCATTATATATAGCAATCATTGATGGTGAATGTCAATATTCAAGTTATGTCGATAGACATCATATTGAAATAGATAAACTACGTAAAAGAGAGAATCAATTGATTCCAACTTCTCTAAACTATTGGGATATTGGTCAATTATCAACAGAAGTTAAACAAATTCTATCACAATCTCGTCCAACAAATTTCGCTTCTGCTTCAAAAATCTCTGGTATAACTCCCTCTGCTTTATTCTCAATCCAAGTTTATATTAATAAAAATTTTATTGGTAATGAAAAAATTTTAAATAATAATAATAATAATAATAAAAAAGTTCAACAACAAAATCAATAAAAAAAAATAATAAAATAAAATAATTGTAAATAAAATAAAAATAAAACTTTTATTATTATTTTTTATATATATCCCATAATGCAATTCTACAATCTTTTGAACCTGATGCTAATATGTTATTTGAATTAAAATCAATTGAATAAACACTTTCTGTATGATATTTTAAAATTGCCAATGGTATTTGTTTTTTAAAATTAAAAATTCTAATTCTTTTATCCCAACCAGCTGTTGCATAAATTTTTTCATCATTTCTAATTTTAATTTCTGAAATACCACCATTATTTAATTTATGTGTTTTTGTAATATTAAATTGTTTCTTTTTTTTTTTTTTTTTTTTTTTTTTTTTTTATAAAAAAATAATTAATAATTTTTTATAATTAAATAATAAAAATAATTTTTAAAAAAATAAATACAGTTTCATAATTTATATTAAATTCAATAATATTTGTATCGCCTGAACCTGATATACCTTTAGTTGAATTATTTGATAATGCAAATGATAGAATTGGTTCATTATGTAATTTTGTAGATACTAAAGGTATTGATGTATTTCTTAAATCCCATATTAATAATTCACCATTTTCATAACCAGTACATAATCTAATTTGATCATTTGATTGATTACTACTATCAATATTATTATTATTATTATTATTATCATCATTATTATGATAATATAATTTTAAAGACATTGGTAAACCTAATTTTTCAAATAATTGTTGATTATTTGGTTTTAATTTATTTATGACTTTTTTATTTTTTAAATCCCAAATTTCAACTTGTGATGGTGATGATGTTGGATCAATACCACTACCTGATATTGATAATAGATTATAAATACTTGAACATTTACCTAATGATAATGAGTTTGTATCTAATCTATATGTATTTTTAAATGTACTATTATCAACTATATTCCAAATTTTAATTACTCCATCTCTACCTTGACTTAATATATTACCACCATCACCTTGACTAAATTCATTATTTGATAACCATTGTAATGATAATATACCACCACCTATACCATCTGAATGTGCAATTTCTGTTGTTATACATTTCTTTTCTTCAATATTCCATAATTTTATTTCACCATCTCCTGATCTATATGTTTATATGATGATTGTCTGTATTAGTGATATTTCTCTTTTATTTTCCATTGATTTATATGCCTTTTTTGTTTATTCTATTTCATACCCAGAATATAATAAATTTGAATTAATTTTATCAAATAAAACTGAATTTATATGATATTTATGACCTCTCAATATATAATATGGATCAGGTGCTTTATTACTTGTATCTTTGCTCATTATTTTTTTTTTAAAAATATTTTTTTTAAAATTTTAGTTAGAATTTGAAAAAAAAAAATAAAAAAAAAAAAAAATAAAATAAAATAAAATATTATTTTTGCCTTGGGAACGTTTTAAATAAAAATATTTATATCACAAATTTTAAAAATTGTGTTTTTTTTTGTTTTCCAGATTTTATAAGAATTTCTTTTAAATAAGATAAGTTATAAATTTATTTTTAATTTTAATTTCATCAACAGTTTTTCTTTTTTTTTTTTTTTTTCGCATCCAAAATCTTAATCAAATCATCATTTTTTATTGAGAACAACGATGATTGTAAACACTTAAAAGAGAAATAATGAATGTGGACATCTTGTAAAATGGTGTTTAGGTTAAAAATAAATTTTTTATGAAAGAAATTTTGAAAAAAAGTGAAAAAAAAATTATGAATTAAATTTTTTTTTTTTTTATAATTAATTATAAATAAGTGTTAATTAAAAATAAAAAAAAAAAAAAAATAAATAAGAAGGGTTAATTTTTTAAAGGGTATTAATTTTTTTTTTTTTAAAAATTTGTTTTTTTTAAGTTGCATTATAAATTCAATGGAAAATAATATAGTTTGGATAATAACAGGTACATCTAGTGGTATTGGATTATCAATTGTAAAGAAATTATTAAGTAGTGGATTTAAAGTTTCAGCACTAACACGTAAACCTGAAAAATTAGAGAATGAATTAAAGTCATTATTAAATTTATATGATAGTAACAATTTAATAATTATTAAAACTGATATTACAAATGATGAGTCTGTTAAAGATTCAGTTAGAAAAACTATAGATAAATTTGATAGAATTGATGTTGTTGTAAATAATGCAGGATATGGTTTAGTAGGATCAATTGAAGAATTAACAGATATTGAATATAGGAAAATCTATGATGTTAATGTATTTGGTGTTTTAAATCTTTTAAGACATACAACACCATATCTTAGGAAACAAAGATCTGGAACAATTATTAATGTTTCATCAACTTTAGGTTGGGGTACAATGAAATGTTATTCAGCATATAGTTCAACAAAACATGCAGTTAATTCAATTACATTTTCAGCTCAAAAAGAATTAAAACAATTTAATATAAATGTAATTTTAATTTGTCCTGGTGGTTTTAGAACTGGTTTTGTTATTGGTTATAAAAATAATAAAGAAATTGAAAATGAAAATGAAAATGAAAAAAACGATATTGATTGTAATTTTCAAATTCCAAATAATATGATAGATGAATATAAAACTAATGAATTAATTGAAAGATTTTATAAATATTCTCCTATTGCAATTGGTGATCCAGAAAAAGCAGCTGATGTTTTAATTCAATTAACTAAAATGAAGGAAGAAATTCCAAGTCATTTATTTTTGGGTTCAGATTCTTTAAATCAAAGTAATAATCTATTAAAATCTCATTTAAATGAAAATGAAAAATGGTCTAATCTTTCAATTTCAACAGATTTAGATAAAGATAAACAATCAAATATGGAAATTCCAAAATTATATTAATAATAAAAAAAATTAAAATAATTAAATAATAATTATAAAATTGAATCATTGATAAAAAAAGATGAAAAAAAGAGTAAGAAATGCTTTAAATTGAATCCTTTATTAGATATTATTTATAAATAAAAGAAACTAAAAAATATTAAATAAAAATAAAAAAAAAAACAAAATTTTTTTAATTGTTTAATTATTTTTTATTATAATAATTATTTTAAAATATAGTTTTTCATATGAGGAATTGACATATTTGTTTTACCAATTCTACAAGGAGTGATAATTGGTAAAAATGGGTTCATTTTATTTAAATTTGTAAAAATAACAAAAAAAATTGTAA
>CM069767.1:1987500-1995000 GCA_036169595.1 Dictyostelium firmibasis
ATCTAAACAAATTCTATCTACACCATATTTTGATTTATCCTTTTTAAAGGAACCACCAGTGGATTCGTCACTACTACTACAACCACCACTACTACTATTATAACCAAAACTACTATTTCTACTATGACAAATATTATTATGAGCTTTTATTAAAGGACTACTACCTAGTAATAAATTCTCATAGGAACCACTATCACTATCTTTAGACATATGAATTGGTCTAAATTGTCTTTCAATTGTGCCATTACCATTATTTATACTTGTAGAACCGCCGTTACTATTATTAAGATGTTGTTGTTGTAAATGAGTATTTAAGAATGAAGAAGATGGTGAAGGTACAGGTGATTGTCTTTTAATCTCTAATAATTCTTTTTGTAGTAATGATTTTTCATTTTTTAATTGTTCAATAATTTTCTCTTTATCATTTAATTGATCAGATGCGCATCCTAAATCAATTGAAAGTGATGAAAGTAATTCTGGTGATGTAAATTTATCATTACCACCACCATTTTCAATTGGTGATGATGATGAATATGTCTCTGATGATGAACTATCATTTTCAAAATCCAATGAGTTCATTAATTGAATTTTAGTTTTATTAACTGAATCATCAATTATTGTTGTTGTTGTTGTTGTTGTTGTTGTAGAAGTAGTTGTTGCAGTTGTTGTTGTTGTTGTTAATTTATCTAAATTATCATTTTCTAAAATTACATTATTATTATTTTCATTATTTAAATTAATTTTAATATTATCATTATTTTCAAATTCAATTAAATTTTCTTTATCATCATTTGATTTAATTGGAGTTAATGATGGGAATAATTCAAATACAGTTGATCTTGATTGTTTATTATGACCCATTGTTGTATTACCACCATTTGTTCTTCTAAGAGTATTAAATTCACGTAAAGTTTTTAATGTACCAACGATTGAATTCTTACCACAACTTGTACCAGCTATCCAAGGATGTTTTAAAGTTTGATCGATTGTAAATCTTTTTGAAGGATCATTATTAAGTAAACCTTTAATTAATGATTTTGCAGAATCTGATATGTTATCCCATTCAGGTGATGGAAATTCTAAAATATAACCAGTACTCTCATCAAATGGTGGAAAACCACATAAAAGTATATAAGAAATAACACCAATACTCCAAAGATCAACTGGTTTACCATAACCTGTACATGAAGAAATCTCTGGTGCCATATAAGTTAATGTACCAACTAATGATCTCAATGGATTACCAGATCCACAACGTTGTGATAATCCAAAATCACATAGTTTAATAATTGCTTGATCACTATTATCAGAGTATAATAAATTCTCTGGTTTTAAATCACAATGTACAATATCCTTTGAATGTAAATATTGTATAACTTTTGTAACTGTACAAATTAATGTTGATGCATCTTGTTCTGTATAAAATTCTCTTTCAACAATTTTATCAAATAATTCACCACCTGTTACCCTAAAATAATAAATAAAAAAATATAAAAAAAATTAATAAATAAATAAATTAAAAAAAAAATTTTTTTAAAAATATTTACAATTCTAAAACTAATAAAACTTCATTATCAGTTTCATAAACTTCTTGTAATTTAATAATATTTTGATGATTAATTTCAGTCATCATTTCAACCTCTTTAATTATTGCAGATTCTTCAACAATTGATTTTTTCATAATTTTAATTGCTGATTTTTTTCCTGTACTTTTATTTGTACCAGAATGAACTTGTGCAAATTTTCCATTTCCAATTTGTGACCCAATTTCATAACTTTTATGAATTGAACCACTTGTACTACCAATTATTATATTCTTTCCCATTTAATATTAATTTAATTAATTAATTCTTTTTATTTTTAAAAAATATAAAAATAAATTTTTTTTCCTTTTTTCGAAAATATATATTGGAAATTAAAAAAAAAATAAATAAAAAAAAATTAAAAATTAAGATATCTTAATGTATTATTTGATTTTTCTTTTTTTGATTTTTTTTTTTTTTTTTTTGATATTACAATAATAAATATAATAAATAAATAAATATAAAATACAACAAAAAATAAATAATATTTATTTTAAAAGAATACCACCAACACTCTTTTTTTTTTTTTTTTTTTAAAAATTAAAATATTAAATTTTAAAATTAAAAATAAAAAAAAGGTATATTTATTTTAATAATTTTAAAATAAAAAAAATAAATAAAAGGTATATTAGTTTTTTTTGATTTAATTTTTTTAAAATTTAATATAAAAAAAAAAAGTTTAATGGTTTTTATAAGTAAATAAAAAAATAAATAATTATAAAATACAAAAAACATATATATTTTTTTATAATATATGATTTTATTTTTAAAAAAATATGAAAGAGTGGAAAAATAAAAATAACAATGTTTTATAAAACAATAATTTTACATATAATTTTAACTATAATTTTTAAAATAATTGATTAAATAAAAATACATTAAAAAAAAAAAAAAAAAAAAAAAAAAAATACTAATTATAATGCACCACCCCAAAAAAATTTAAAAAAAAAAAAAGTAAAATAAAATAAAATTTTTTATTATTTTAAAAAATTTGATTACTACTTTTTTTTTTTTTTTTTTTTTTATTATTATTATTATTATATTTAAATTTATATTTATATTTTTTTTTTTTTTTTTTTTTTATTATTATTATATTATTGTTTTATTATTAAAGTATAAAGTATAAAAATAAATAAAATATAAAGTTTTAATTTCGAGAGAATAAAAAAAAAAAATATAAGGGGGTAGGACAATCCAAAATAATATTTAATAAAATATTATTATTTTGAAAAAAAAAAAAAAAAAAATGGGTATTTGCATTTATGAGAAAGTTTTTTTTTTTTTTTTTTTTGTTTATTTTTTTTTTTACATTTCTAATGATATCGGTCACATTGTTGAAAGTGAGAGTGGTTGAAAAATAATATCCAACCACTCAATATCACATTATGATGACACTATGGGTGTAAATGTGTGTGTGTGTGTGTGTGTGTATGTGTGTGTGTGTGTGTGAGTGTTTAAGACGAGAAAAGAAAGAGAGAATGTTGTTTTTCTCTATGTTTATCTTTTTAATTAAGAGCGGAGGAGAGAAATGTGTCTAAGTGTGTTTTGTTTTATTTTATTTTATTTTATTTTTTATTGATTTTTGTGTGACTTTTGCCTACTCACAGTTTTATTATTATAATTTATTTTTTTTTTTTTTTGATAAAAAAAATTATAAATTTTTATATCGTTATATCTTTAATATATTACTTTATTATTATTATTATTAATATTTATTTACTGATGATAAAAAAATTGTAATAAAGAGTGAAAGAAATGTAGTGAGTGGTTGAAGTGTTTTGTTTTTTTTTTTTTTTTTTTGTTTTTTTTTTTTTTAATATATTAATTTATTCTCGATAAAGTGATTATTCGTGTTGAGACAAAAAAAAAAAAAAAAAAAAAAAAAAAATTTTAAAAAAAAAATATTAAAAAAAAAAAAAAAAAAAAAAATAGAGCGTTTTGAGCAAAGATTTTTTTTTAAAAAAAAAATAAATAAATAAAATTAAAAAAAATAAAATATAATCTAATTTTAGATTTTTTATTTTTTTTATTTTTTTTATTTTTTTTTAATTTATTATTTTGTGGTGTTCAAAAATAAAACCTCTTAAAAACACAGAAATAATATGCAAATTTTGTTTTTGTTTTTGTTTTTTTTTTTTTTTTTTTTTTATTGGATTACTATTAGATTTTAAAATCTCGATTAATGTGGGGTGTAATGAAAAACAAAATTATAAAAAAAAAAATTTAATATTAAAAAATAATTTTCAATGGAAGACCTGTAATGATAATAGTATCCAATAAATGAATGAACAACAATAATAATATATATAATATATTATTTCAGTTACTATTTGAACAAACCAATATTCTATTTTTAGGAAATCGTATTTTTATTTTTTTGTTGTTTTTTATTGCTATTATTTACAAAAAAAAAAAAAAAAAAAAAAAAAAAAAATATAACCAATTAAATACCACTTTTATGTATTACGTATACAAATTTAAAAGAAATAATAAAATAAAAAAAATAAAAAATGTATCATATGATTTTTTTTTATTTTTTTTTTTTTTTTTTTTTTTTTTTACTTGATGGAATTGGTATATCAAATTAAAATAATAATAATATAATTTCTAAAAATAGAAAAAAAATAAAAAATAAAATTTCAGTTTAATTAAAATTATTTATTCAAATAATTTTTTCAATTAAATATTTATTTTAATTTTGTTGGTGGCAAAGAAAATTATTTAATTTATTTTTTTTTTTTTTTTTTTTTTTTTTTTTAAAAAAGTTTGTTTTATAACAAAATTAATAATATTATAAACTTGTTTGAATACAACTATCAGATGGTAATGGAGTTAATGTTGGTACTAGATTTTTGTATGTTGTATAAATTTAACTGAACATGATAGATTGAATTTGATGTACAATTTGTCAATCATTAACATTTTTGTTTAAATTGGGCTTTTTTTTATTAATAATAATTGAAAGATCCAATGAAATATTTTTAAATCATATATGTTAAATATTTTTTTTGATTGTGTAGATTAAAACTAAATAAAATTAATAAAATAACCTTGTGCATCACACATTTTTTATTTTGATAAGTTATTTTATAAATTACTATAATATATGTTAATGAATGTTTATAAAAAAGTCTAAAAATATATATATTTTTATTTTTTCCTTCATTTTATTGAAAACCCTAAATTCTTTTTTTTTTTTTTTTAAAAAATTAGAAAACTTAATAATATGAAAATTCAATTTTTTTTTTTGGATTTTTTTGAGTTTTTGGGATTTGTCATTCTAGATTCTTTTTCCCTAATACTATTTTTAGAAGATCAATAAAAGGTATCTCATACATGAAAGGTTTTTATTTAATTAAATTCTATATTGATATTATTGAAATTGAAAAAAAGCAAACAAAAAATCTATTGGCAATAGTTTATTTGATATTTCACAAGAATATTGAGAATATTCAATTTCAGGTGGTATAGAATCTAATTAATTAAAACTTAATATTAATACTTTACTCCTCTTTTTTTATATTTCGAAATAGTTTATTGAAATCCACTACAAACTGCACTGACGTCATCAGTGGATATCTCCAAAAGTAATTCAGAATTAAATAGGTTGTCAAAACATTAAAAAATATATTAAATATATAAGTACCTGACTATTTAAGAAAGGACCATAAAATAAAAATATGTAATAAAAATATATATAAAATTTTTTTCATTTATTAAAATTTTTTTATTTTGTCTTTTTTTTTTTTTTTTTTTTATTTAACTTTGAGAGTTATTAATAGAAAGTGATGTATTTGAAAAAGCGGTAATAGTTTGGTTCATACCCCAGCCAGTTGGTGAATCTGTTGCTTGATATTGATTCCATGAACCTGATCCATTACTACTATTATTATTTTCATCACTACTATTATTTAAATCACTTATATTAATACCACTACTCCCACCATTATTATTGCTATTATTACTACTATTGCTATTATTACTATTATTACTATTATTATTGTTATTATTGCCATTATTATTAAAATGTGGAGGTTGTTGTGGAGGAGCATGAGGAGATTGTTGTAATGGTACATAACCAATACCATGACTTGGCTCCATTCTTCTAAAATCATACATTAGAGTATTATTTAATGGACCAGGCCAACGAATTGAATGAGAGGTTGGTGAAGTTATTAAAGGGGAAGGTGGATGAAGTGACAATGATGGTGATGGTACTAAACCCAAGGGTGATTGATTACCACTATAACTATTACTACTATTATTATTATTAATATTATTATTATTATTACCCAAATTATAATGTGGCGATTGGGCTGGTGAATGTGAAGGTGAACCCGATAATGGTGTAACAGGGAATTCTGGTCTTGTAACGTTAACAGGAGGTGGTCGTTTTTTATTATTATAATTTGGGGATCTAACAAATTCACCATTTATGCTGGAAATATTTGGTGATGAATTTCCACTATTGCTGTTTAAAGTTTGTTGTTGTTGGTATTGCATTTGTTGTTGTTGTTGTTGTTGGTGTTGTTGTTGTTGTTGTTGCTGTTGTTGTTGTTGTTGTTGTTGTTGCTGTTGTTGCTGTTGTTGATATTGCATTTGTATTTGTTGTTGAATTTGTTGTTGTGGTTGAAACTGTGATTGTAAAACTTGTGATTGTGGTGACATTGGTTGGGTTGGTAATAATTGATTTTGCATCATAATTTGTTGTTGTTGCATTTGTTGTTGTATTATTTGATTACTACCATTTGAATTATTATTACTATTGTTGTTGCTATTGTTATTACTATTATTACTAATATTATTATTATTACTATTGTTGTTGCTATTGTTATTACTATTATTTTGATTATTTTGATTTGAAAGTTGTTGTTGTATTATTTGCTGATTAATTTGTTGTGGTTGACTTGATAAAAGATTTGGACTATTTGGGCCATTATTCAAATTATTATTATTGTTATTAATATTATTATTACTATTACTATTATTATTAATACTACTATTATTATTATTATTATTATTATTATTATTATTATTATTATTAGTATTATTATTATTATTATTATTATTACTATTATTATTATTATTAATATTACTATTGATATTGTTCGTATTAGTATTACTATTAATATTATTATTATTATTATTATTGTTATTATTATTATTAATATTATTATTATTACTATTATTATTATTACTATTATTATTATTATTATTATTATTATTACTATTACTATTACTATTACTATTACTATTATTACTATTATTACTATTATTACTATTATTATTATTATTATTATTATTATTATTATTATTATTATTATTATTATTATTATTATTATTATTATTATTATTATTATTATTATTATTATTATTATTATTGTTATTGTTATTGTTATTTGAATTATTATTATTTGAATTATTATTTGAAGTATTTGAATTATTTAAATCTTTTTGTTTAAAAACTGCTTTTTGAAAAGCATGATAAGCAGATTCAATATTTTCCATTGATTGCATTGGTAAAAAGTTTTCTTTAATTAATTTACAAAGTGAATGAATATCATCTTGATCGATATTTGAAATTAAACCTTTTGAGAATTGTTCATAATCTGAAGGTGTCCAAGAGGTTGGTAGAATTGCTAAAACTGCATCTTTATATAAGAGTGCAGATTTTGCTTGAGTTGCGGTGATTGTAACAGCTTCCCTTTTTCTTTTTATTAAAGGACTATTGCTACCACTATTTACATTGCTATTACTACCACTACTACCATTTAAATTTATATTGTTTATCAAAGAACTTGAGAATGGATTTGCCACAGAATTGGTGGTTGGTGAATTTGAACATGATGAATATTGTGTTGGACTACCTTCATCATTATAATCCTCACGTAACCAATCATCATCTTTATCAGATGTA
>CM069767.1:2000000-2045000 GCA_036169595.1 Dictyostelium firmibasis
TTTTTTTTTTTTTTTTCTTTTCACTGTTTTTATTGCACATCCCTTCAAAGACACATAAAATGGATTCAAAATACATTCAAAAAACTGTTTCAGCCATCACTGAACAAATCACCAATAATGCTGCTGTTCAAAAAGTTTTAGATAATAAATTTGTCAAAGAACATAAATATGCTGCCGCTGCTGCCACCGTTGGTCTTGGTGTTGTTGCTGCTACTACCATCATTAAAGCAGTTAACTGTGAAGGTAAAAGATATAACTATGATGCTATTCCAGTATGTATTTTTTTTTTTTATTTTTTATTATTAATATTTATTTTTGAAAAAAAAATAAAAAAAAAACAATAATTTTAAATTTTTTTTTTATTAATATAAATAATTAATTTTTTTTTTTTTTTTTTTTTTTTTTTATTATTATTTTTATTTTTTAGAATTTATCATTTGATGATGAATCAATTTATGATGTTGCAACAATTGGTGCAGGTCCATCTGGTTCAGTATTAGGTTATTATTTAGCAAGAGAAGGTAGAAAAGTTGCACTTTTAGAAAAGAAAGTTTTCCCAAGAGATAAATATTGTGGTGATGCTGTTGCAACTATGGCACAAGATATTCTCCGTGAAATGGGTGTTATGAAAGAGTTGGTTGATGAAGATTTAGGTCACTTTGCTCAAAATGGTGGTTTCGTTTCACCAAATGGTAACTCATTCATTGGTAACTCTGCTAAAGAATTAAAACGTGATGCCAAATATAATAGAGGTGCTGTCATTGCTGTTAAACGTATCGTTTTAGATGAAAAAGTTGCCAAAGCTGCCAAACGTATGGGTGCTGATCTTAAAGAAAATACCACTGTTGAAAGTGCCACTTTTGATCGTTCAATTGGTGTTTGGACCATTAACTGTGTTGACTCTGAAGATAATAGTAAAAAGATTGTCTATAGAGCTCGTGTTTTAGTTTGTGCTGATGGTTCACCATCAAATGCTGCTCGTCAATTAGGTTACGTTAACACTGAACCAAATGGTATCTGTTCAAGAGCTTACGTTAAGAATAATACCACTTTCCGTTATGATGGTGTTGTTTTCTACCCACCATCACTCTTACCAGGTTATTGTGCTATCATTCGTGAAGCTCGTGATGAACTTAACTATCTTGCTTATATCATTCCAGGTGGTAAAGTTACCAATGATGATTTATCCAAATATCATCATCAATATATGACTGAAGATCCATTCATTTCTGCTGCTCTCGGTCCAAACCCAGATATTGAACGTATGAAAGCTGCTCCACTCCGTCTTGGTGGTATCAAAAAATCTTATGATGATCATTTATTAATTATTGGTGATGCTGCTGGTTTCATTGATCCATTAACTGGTGAAGGTATCCAATATGCTATGGAAGGTTCAAGATTAGCTTCACTCGCTTTAATTCAAGCTTTCAATGAACGTGATCTTTCTCATCAATCTCTCAAGAGATATCAAGATTTATGGATGGCTAAATTTGGTCACGAATTCTCAATGTCTATGACTATGTCTCTCTTCTTATACAGATTCCCAATCGTTTTAGATGCTGCTGCTTCTTTAATCGAAAAGAGAGGTTCACGTTTCCTTGCTGAATGGGCTGCCGTTATGACTGGTGTTAAACCAAAGACTTGGTTCCTTCGTCCAGATGTTGGTCCATTAATTGTTTTAGAAATCTTTGGTGAATGTTTCAGAAGAGTTTTCCAAGGTAAAAAACAAATTAAAAAATTAGATTAAAAAAACTAAAAAAAAATTCAATCAAAAAAAATTAAATAATAAGATCAATTTCAAAATATGTAATAATTTTTTTTTTAAAAAAAAAAATAATTTAAAAAAAAACAACAAAAAAAAATAATTAATAATAATAATAATAATAATAAAATAATAATAATAATAATTTAAGTTTCAATAATCAAAAAAAAAAAAAAAAAAAAAAAATCAAAATTTTTGTTTTCAATTTACAAATTTTTATCGAGGCATAAATATTGAAAAAAAAAAAAGAACTAAATAAAATATTATTGTTTGAAAATTATTAAAAGAAAAAAAAAAAAAAAAAAAAAAAAAATTTTTTTATCTCTATTTATTAAAAATTTAATTTTTTTACAATTTTCGAATTCTCAATTCATCTCAAATTATCTTTATATATTTTTAAAACAATTTACAATTTTCTATTTTTTTTAGATTGGATTACAAAATTCAGATAACGTTATTTTTTTCTTTTTTATAATCACAAAAAAAAAAAAAAAAAAAAAAAAAAAAAAAAAATTAAAAAAAAAAATTTTGAAAAAAAAAAAAAAAAAGCCCACACACTCCTTTTTATTTATTTCATTTTTATTTTTTTTTTTTTATTTTTTTTTTTAAAAAAAAATATTTGGTTGTATGTATGAAAAAAAAAAAAAAATTTATAAAAATTTGGGATTAAAAAAAAAATAATAACAATAAAATGAAATGATGACACCATACTTTAATCTTTGAGAACTAAAAAGAGTGGGCACATTCTATTAAGCCATGTTGACACAAATTAAAACGTCTGATTAAATTATTGTTATTATTTTTTTTTTTCTTTTCAGAACCTATCAAAAAAAAAAAAAAAAAAAAAAAAAAAAAAAACGAATGAAATTAATTTATTTTTCCAAAATATTAATATATATATTTTTTTTTTTTTTTATCAAAAATAGGTTTCACTTGATTTGTATTTAAACAAGCTTTTTAGTTTTTCTTGAATTTATTTGATTTTATAAAATTATTAAAATAAAAAAATGTTTTTTTTTTTTTTTAAAAAATTTAATTTTTTCTTTTTCTTTTTCTTTTTTTTTTTTTCATATTTATTTTAATTTCTAAAATTATTTTTTTTAATATTAAAATATTTGTTTTTTTAATATTATAATTTCTGTGTTAATTATTTTTAAAATTTTTATTTTTTATTTTTTTTTTTTAATTTTTTTTTTTTTTTTTAAAAATTTGTTTTTTTTTTTTTTTTTTTTTTTTTTTTATTATCAATGATTGAATAAAAAAAAATGGTATTAAAATATTAATATAAAATTTAAACATTTCAATGATATTAATACAATTTAAAAATAATTTTAGAATGATCAAGAGTTTTTTAACCTTTTAAATCAATTTCCAATGAGAAATGATAATCCTACTACAACAACTACAGTAAGTTTTATTATTATTATTTATTTATTTTTTAAAAAAAAAAATTAATAATTAAATTTTTTCTTAAAAATAAATAAAAGACACAAACTAGTAGTCAACCAAATTTATTTTCAATTTTTAATAATATGATGGGTGGAATGAATAGAAATCAAAATCAAAATCAAAATCAAAATCAAAATCAAAATCAAAATCAAAATCAAAATCAAAATCAAAATAATAAAGAAAATGATAAAGAAACTGAATTTTGGATAAAGTTAAAACAATTTTTAGATAATAATGTAAATAATCAAGAGGAATCAACTTTAATTTTTAATAATTTTAAAAAGAATCATTTAGAATATATAAAAAAAAATAATATATAATAATAAATGTAATATTATAAATAATTACATTAGTTTTTAAACCTTTTATTTTTTTTTTTTTTTTATTAATAGAATGGAAATTTTGATTATCATTAAAAGTTTTTTGAAATTAATAACTAATAATAATAATCTTTTTTTTTTTTTTTTAATTTATATTTTTTTTTTTTAATTTATATTTTTTTCAAAAAAATTAAAATTATTAATCTTCATTTTTAATTCTTATTAATAAAATAAAAGAATTAATAATGAAGATTCAACCAATTTAAAATCTTTTTTTAAATTATTATTATTATTATTTTTACAATTATTTTAATTTATTATTATCATTTTTTTTAAAATTTTGGTTTAATTGGTAAAAATTTAGTATGTGAACCTTTTGCAACAACTATACCACTATCTTCAGAATCTAAATAAATGGTTGTTTCTGTAAATGCTAAATTTCTACCTTGTTTATACATTGATGATACTATATAAATTTTTCTATCTTGTGGTGCTGCTGTTGAATATTTTGTAGAAAGTTCAATTGAAACACCAGGATTTATATCATCTAAATTTGTACTTATAATTGCAAATGTTGATATAACATCTATAAGTGTTGCAATTGATCCACCATGTAAAGTACTTTTTTTATTTTTTTTTTTATTTTTTTTTTTATTTTTTTTTTTTTATTAATAATTTTTTTTATTTTACTTTTTTTATTTTTTTTTTTATTTATTATCTTTATTATTATTACTTTTTTTTAGTTTAAAAAAAAAAAAAAGTAAATGAATAAAGTTTAAAAATTTTTACCCTAAACCATTACAATGTTTTTGTTCTACAACTAAAGACATAACTATTCTACCTTTTTCATATGACTCACAAGTACAAATATCCAAAAATTGAGTATCAAATTGTTGAATTGATGACCATCTTTTTATTATTAATGAAAGTTTTTCACTTAATTCTTTATTTTTTGCTTTAATTATCATATTTGACATTATTTTATTTTTTTATTTTCAAAAAAAAAAAAAAAAAAAAAAAAAATTAAAAAAAATTAAAAAAATTAAAAAAAAAAAAAAAAATAAAAAAAAAAAAGAATTAATCATTGATTTAAGTTTTTATATAAAAATATTATAATTAAATTTAATTTAATTTTTTTTATTTTTTATTTTTTTTTAATATCTTAAATTTTAATTATATTTTTTTTTTAAATTAAAGAAGGTATTTCTTTTTCATAATTATTTTGAATAAATTGATCTTTTTCAATTATTATATTATTATTAAGATTATTATTTAAATTATTATTATTATTATTATTATTATTATTATTCTTTTTAAACTTTTTAAAAAAATTTAATAAATTTGATTTTTTAGATTTATTAATAGATAAATTTTGTTGATCATTTATTATTTTTTCAACAGGATCAATTGTTTTTTCTTTATTTATTTGATTATTTAGTTTTGAATCATTTTTAAATAAATTTTCTGTTTTCTTTTTTTTTAATAAATTTGAATATGCTTTTGCTTCATAAAATTCCATTTTTATTTTTATATTTTTATTAAATATAATATATATATATTTATTTATTTATTTTTATTTTTTTTTTTAATTTGGATTGTAAAAAAAAAAAAAAAAAAAAAAATTTGAATTTATACTTTTTTTTTTAATTTCGGCTTTTTTTGGGAAGTGTTCTTTTTACTGAAATGAAAAAAAAATTGGGAAAAATCTCAAAAAGAAATTAAAAAAAAAAAAAGAAGAGAAAAGAAACAAATCTAAAAAAAAAAAAAAAAAAACAAAATAAAATAAAAAAAAAAATAATAAAAAATTAAAATAAATTAAAAAAATAATAAATATATTAAAAAAAAAAATATATTAAAAAAAAAAAAAAAATAAAATAAAATTTAAAAAAAAATTAATTAAAATAAAGTTATCTTTTTAATTTTTTTTTATAAAAATATTTTTAAAAAGATTTAATTTTCATTTTATTTTATTTTATTTTATTTTTTTATTATTATTATTATTTTTTTTTTTTTTTGAAATTAACAATGAATTTGTATGGGAATCCTAACACTTTTAAATTAACTTGGTGTATAGATGAACCATTCACAATAACATACCAAAGAGAAGGAGTGACAATGATAGTTAGCTTGGTAGATGAGGCTAACAAGATGATTGATAAAAATAAATATTGGGTCAACAAGTTGAAGGTGGAAAATATACAATAACTTAGCAAAGGGACAGGTAGGAAGAGATAGGGAAAATGAATGATAATTTACATGGCATATGGATAATACGATGAACAGATTCAAGATTATAAAACAAGGGGAGAGGGTGACGGAGAAAATGAGTGATAGCTTAGATGGGATAAAATATGATGAACTAGCAAGGATAGAAGGCAATACTAAAGTTAATTTGGTTCATAGTGTCAACAAAGAAGTTATAGATGAATTGAATCAAGATTAGATAGAGGGTGGTAGTTAACTTGACTCATTGAGCCAACTATATGATAGTAAAGATAAATAGTAAAAAGAATATAGTGCAGTGATAAAAATAACTATTGTTCATTTTTAAAAATTATTTTAACACTTTTTAATTATTCATTATATTAAAATCTTTTTTTTATAAATAAAAAAAAAAAAAAAAAAAATTTAAAACTTTTTTTTTTGAACATTAAAAATATTAATTTTATTTTTATTGTTTATTTATTTATTTATTAAATAATTTTATTTTTATATTAAATTTTTTTATTTAAAATAATAAATAAATAAAAATTAAATAAATTAAAACATTTGAATGTGATGATAATAATGATGATGATGATGATGATGGTGATGATGATGATGATAATGAATTCGTTTGATTTTGAAATTTAAAAATATTACTATAATTAATTGTATTATTTAAAATATTATAATTACAATCTATTTGATAAGATTGAATAGAAATAATACATTTTGGATTTAATTTATTTGAATTCATAATAATTTGAAATGATTTTGAAGAATTTGTTGAAATTTGAAATAATGATGAAAAAGAATCACTATTACCTAAACAATTCATAATAACTTTAAACCAATCAATTGATTCAATATTATTTTCAATTGAAAAAAAGAAAATTACTTTTTCATTTAATAAATATTCTTCTTTTCTTTTTGATAATATTAAAGAATCTTTTGATAATTTTAAATTACATTGATCTTCAACTTGTTTTGGAATTACTTGAAAATAAATTTTTGATTTAATTTCTTTACCAAAATTTGACCAATAAGGTTGATTATTTATTAAAACATTTGAATTACATTCATAATATTTAATTGATTTTGTTTTAATTTTTGGAATTTTTAAATTAAATTCTTTTATATTATTCTTTATTTAAATAAATAAAATTTTAAATTATTAATAATTTTTTTTTTTCTTTTTTTTTTTTTTTCTTTTTTTTTTTTTTCTTTTTTTTTTTTAATATTTACCATTTCAATTTCACCACTATTATATAAACTATTTATTGTATCATTACAATTAATATTAACCGAATAATCTCCACTTAATGAACCATTGTTTATGAATGAAAAATTTATAACTATTAAAAAAGAATCGTTTTGGTTTACTGTAAAGGATGTTTGATTAATAAATGGTTGTAAAATTGGTAAACTTGTTAAGTATATTGAAATATTTAAATCTAATTTCTTTTGTAATCTTTCAATCGATAATAGTTCTTTGTTTAAATAATTTATACTTGATCTTGAATTTCCAAATAAATCTTAAAAAAAAAATATAAAAAAATATATAAATTAATACTACTACCATTATTAGCTATTATTATTACTATTACTACTTTTACTACTTTTACTACTACTAAACTATTAGCTATTATTAATATTGTATATTTGTAGTTACAATTTAACTTTTCATTAATTTTTTGGGTTTGGTCTTGAGTATCTCTAAAATAATGCACATTTGAACAGGAGTATTGAGGTAGTTGGCACGATGCTTGATTATAAAAATCACTATATGTAATATTTAAACCATTGCAACCATTTACGATTTCTTTCAACCAAATAAAAAGTGTTGACTCTTTTTCTTTTTCTATTGGAACTAAAAAATAATTATTATTTATATCATCTGCATACCTAGAATAGTTAAATAAAATCATTAGTGTTCTTTCTCGATAAAAGATAAAAATAATGAAATAATTTTACTCTTTTGATAAATTTAAACCAATTGATAAAAGATTATTTCCTAGATGTTTTTCATTTTCATTTTTATAATAAAACCTATTGGTTTTATTATAAAAATTAATTGACAAATCTAAACCAAAGTCAATGATATAGCTAGTATTAGTAGATTGAAAAATATTATAGACATGATTTGTTTTTGATAACCTATAAAATTTGATATGTTAATATTCCTTCTTTATAAATAGATTCAAAATTTACCTACCTGTGGAAAACATTTACACAATAGGGACAAAATTGGTTTCTTATAGCTTGAAATTGACAACCAAACCCCCTGTTCAGGAGAGGAACTTTTTGCCATAGAGTGATATTTTTATCCCATATATATTCAACAAGATCATTAATGTTGTCCATTTTTCGAAAATAAAAAGACCAATAGCCACTATTTTCTAAAGTTTGAATATCACTATAGACAAAGTCTGTGAACATGGCTGGGTGCTCCAAGCAAACCAAAAAACCTGATTTAATATTTAGAATATCACCATACAACTCTTCTCTTGATGAGGAAACGGGGTCACCTGGTGAAATATTGAGTGTGGTGGACCTTGAAGCAAACTCTTGAACAATATTCAATTTATCTATGTGTCTAATAGGAATATGATAGATTGGATCCTTTTTTGAAACAGAGATCGTAAACGTATCTAGTTTATATACAAAGCCATCTCTGTTAATGTTCAAATCCTTTAAAACCATCTCTCCAAAACCAGAGCTTGGCAGAGAGAAAGAGATATCCAAAAATGGTTCCGAGTTTTGAGTTTGGATAGATGAATCTTTAAAAGAGATGTCAATGTTCTTTTCTTCCCAAGATTTAACCAATGGTTGACCATATTTCTTGATAATTATATCGTTATTTTGTATATCTTGAATACCTGGCGTGTAATTAGTTGAATCTCTTGAGATTATTAATGGAGATGAAAATGGAACTGTTATCCTATTACTATCAAAGAAGTAGTTTTCTCCAACCAAAACAATAAAAAAAGAGGAGTTGTGTGGTGTTTGGATAGCAAGTGATACATCAAAGTTATTGGCAGTTTGAATATCTGGAGATATAATCATTGAATGATTTGTTGTTATTTGAATTGGATTGTTGTTGGAGAACCATTTTAAAACTTGATCTGTACTAAAATCGGAAATAGGTTTGAAATTCCCATCAATTGATATGTATAAAGGAGTTGGGCATTTTAATAAAATCTTTATTGATAAGTCTCCATGATTTAATATCGGTGTTAAAGGAAAAGACGAAAAAAGAGGCACAGAAAGAATAAATCTGAAAAATAAAAAAATAAAAAAAAGAAATATAAATTTCATTTTTTTTTTTGAAAAACTTTTTGTGAAATTTTTATTTTTTTTTTTTTTTTATGTTTTGAAATTTTTTTTTTTTTTGAATTTGGAGAACTCGATTACTGAGAGATTTAATCGGAGGCAACATCCTGAAACATACCAATTGTTTTTAAATTATTTGTCCTTTCCATCCTTTTTGAATTTTTGATATATGTTTCAGCTTTTTTCAGTGGTATATTCAATTTCTCTGATAAATCTAATGCAGTTATATTATCTAACCCAACCTCTAATATGCGATCAATAACCATAATTTTTTGTTCTTTTGAGAGCTCAGAAGTTTTTGGTCCTGGTAATTTTGGATCTCTTAAAACCACACCTGAATTTTCACCTTTTAATCGAATTTTTTCAATTATTTCATCTAGAGGGTCCATATTTTAAGTTTCAAAATAAATAAAAAAATAAAAAAAATTTAAATCAGAGAAGAAATAAAAAGGCTTGGGGAAAAAAAATATTGAAAAGAAAAAAAAAACAAAAATTTTTGAAAAGAAAAAAAAAAAAAAAATCTTGTTTTAAAAAAAAATTATCAAAAGAAAAAAAAAAAAAAAATTGACCAACAAAAAAAATTTTAAAAAATAAAAAAAGAAGAAAAAAAAAAAAAAAAAAAGTTTATTAACAAAATGCAAACAAACAATTGTGAATATTCAGCTGAACAAATTTGTATAAATTATTTTTCAGAAAACACAAATATAGGTAAGCAAGAAGTAAATAACATATGAACAAAAGAACACCAATTTAAAAAAAACCTATTTACTTTAAATACTCTAGAAAATGATCAAGGTGGATCCTTTGATGTCGCCTTAAAAGACTCCAATGAAAAGCAAATTAGAGAAGAAAAAATCAGAGAAATTGAGAAAAAGCATAGCTGGGAAGAAGTAGTGATTTTATACAAATCTTTGGCAATAAACTGTATGGAGCTCAACAATCAACCAGAGGCTCGTAATAAAATAGCAAAACACATAGTAAACTATAAAACTACACTTTTACAATTAATTAACTACTATTTGGATCAAAAGGAATTAGATATTGAAAAGTGGAACAGAGCTATCGAAAACAATAAAATTCTTTTACATAAAAAAATAAAAAAAGAAAGAAAAGGAATAAACCCAAAAGAAGAAGGAATTAAATCCTGGGTAGAAGAACTTCAAATATTAAAATAAACTACTATTATACAAACAAAAAAAAAAAAAAAAAAAAAAAAAAAAATAATAAAAGAGATATATTTTCAAAAAGGAGCAGAAAAGTTGAGTGAAATTTTTAAATGGATAAAAAGTTTTTTTTTTTCAATGATTAAAAAATTTTATTAAAGATTTAAGAAAACAAAATTTAGTTTTATGCCTTTTTGAGATAATAAAGGAATTTTTCAAATTTTTTTATTTTTTTTTTCATTTTTTAATTTTTCCATCGCCTATAGTAATAGCATTGAATTTGCTGTATAAATGTTTTAATTTCTCTTTCCATTATTGTTGTTGTTTGATTCACACATAATTATTGAATGAATTCTATGACAGGAAAAAATGTTTTCGATGTCCCAACTAGCTAGAGTATGAAAAAAAAAAAGAATTATAATGTTAATCTTTAATTATTGATGAATTTTACATTAACGTTCTTTGTTAACAAAGATATCGAGATGTAACTGCATGCAGAGAAATAAAGACATCAAAACATATCTTTTTTTTTTTTTTTTTATAAACTCTAGCTGGGACATGTCGTTGTCCCAAGTTTTGATCTAGATTGAAAAAGATACTGAATCCAAGTCAAACCTACATCATACCAATTCATCTAATGTTCACATCTCCAGCCTAACTTTTGACACTTGTTTACTAAAATTAATGACTATTTATTATTATTATTATTATTATTATTATTATTATTATTATTATTATTATTATTATTATTATTATTATTATTATTATTATTATTATTATTATTATTATTATTATTATTATTATTATTATTATTATTATTATTATTATTATTATTATTATTATTATTTAATTTTTTTTTTGTGATTTTTGTTATCTTTTTTTTTTATTTTTTTATCCATACATAATAATATAATTTGTTTTTTTATAAAATTATTCATAAAGTAGTAATTTGTTAAAAAATTATTATTGTTTTATGTATTATAGTGAGCTTTGTGTTTAAAAAAAAATTTTGAAAGAAAATAAAATTGAAAAATAAAATTTAAAAAATATAAAATAAATATAAAAATAAATATGAAAATAAATATAAAAAAAATAGAATAAACTAGATATTATTAATTGATAACTAGTAATGATAGCTATTAGGAAAGGAGAATATGGTCCTTGCTATTAAGAGGGGAGAATAAACTATTTTTTTTTTTTTTTTTTAATTTAAATAAACTATGACAGAAACATTAAAAAAAAAAAAAATTATATTGCAAAAAAAGAAAAAAAAAAAAAGGAGAAAAGAACTAACTACAAAACCTATTAAAAAGGAAACTAGAGGAAAAAAAAAAAACAAAAAAAAGACAAGAAAAAAAAAAGGCAAAAAAAAAAATAAAAAGAAAAAAAACTAATCCATTCAAAAAAATTCATAAAAACCAAAAAAAAAAAAAAAAAAATCTATCATCCCATAAAAAATTCGAATAATCACATGACAAACCTTAAAACAAATTAGTAACTATAATTGATTGGACCCGGGCAACCGGTCATCCGTTAAAATTGGAACGATACAGAGAAGATTAGCATAAAGTCCCTGCGTAAGGATGACTATATAGCAATCAAGAAGAAAAACATTTTTTTTTTTTTTTTTTTTTTTTTTTTTTTTTTTTTTTTTTTTTCATCTCACTGTTGCCAAGAGGAGTAACATGGTCTGAAAAAAATTCTTCTCCTCATGGGACTATCAAAGGCACTAAACCGAAAACAAGAGATATAAAATTAACTATAAGTAGCTGTATCTCTGGCCTATCCACACATCTAAAAAAATGAAAAAAATAAAATGAAAAAAAAAAAAAAAAAAATTAGCCCAGAAAAAATTTCAAAAAAAAATTAAAAAAAAAAATTAATAAAAAAAAATTAATAAAAAAAATCATGTCTAAAAAAAGAGAAGTGGATTATAACATAATAAAAAAAAAAAAAAAAGTATATATTCAATAAATTCAATTAAAATCTCACCTTAGGGGAAACGAGGTCTAAAAAAAAAAAAACCCATTAAGAAAACAAACTATTAAATAAAAAAAAAAAAAAAAAAAGAAAAAAAAAAAAATAATATAAGGTAATACTCAAATTATAATCAATACTAATATAAAGATAATACAAATAGTAAACAATAAAGATAATTAACACCGCCGATAGATCTTGCGTCTTATCATAGGTAAAAAAAAAAAAAAGATCTCTGGGAAACTACGTCCCACACCCAAATGATGACGCCATGTGAAATATAATTAACAATAAACGATTATAATCCAATAATCAATAATCAAACAATAATAGATAGGCCAGCCATCCATGTAACAGAGAAAATTAGCATAAAGTCCTTACGTAAGAATGACTATATAGCAACCAAGAAGAAAAACATTTTTTTTTTTTTGTTTTTTTTTTTTTTTTTTTTTTTTTTCATCTCACTGTTGCCAAGAGGAGTAACATGGTCTGAAAAAAATTCTTCTCCTCATGGGACTATCAAAAAAACAAAAATAATTCAAAGATACTAGAACAGAAAAAAAGTGTGAGAATGATATTTCTTCAAAATCTATCAACCACAGTTTCCCTCTTAATAAGTAAGATCATATCCACACATCTACAAAAATTAAAAAAAAAAAAAATTCCAAAACAAAAAAAACAAAAAAAAACAAAATTTATTCCAAAACAAAAGAAAAAAAAATCATTGAATATTAGAGAAGGAAAAATAAAAAAAAAAATTTCATTATCTTCTAGTAAAACTTAAAAAAAATTCTACAAAGAAAAAGAAAGCGAAGAATAGATCTATAGGAATCAAATTTTTTCACCGATAGAACAGTAGAATTAAAATGGATTATTAATGTTACAAGAAATTTTTTTTTTCAACAACAATTCACACACCTACCAAGACTGTGAAAACCATAGTGAAAACTACATCAAGATCGATATCACCTACCATCGGAAGGTCTTAAGAAACCAAACAAGACAAACAAAATATCTCATGTAATCGAAGCTGAAATTATTAAAGTCTGATCAATCAAAATTCAAGAAATCAAACAACAATAACAACAATTACAACAATAACAATAACAACAATAACAATAACAACAATAACAATAACAACAATAACAATAACAACAATAACAATAATAACAACAACAACAAACAACAAACAACAAACAACAACAATAACAACAATAACAACAATAACAACAACAACAACAACAACAACAACAACAACAACAACAACAACAACAACAACAACAACAACAACAACAACAACAACAACAACAACAACAACAACAACAACAACAACAACAACAACAACAAAAAAGTGTTCAACGTCCAATGGGTGCACCCACAACAAGGTAGAGCTCCACAATAAGGTAGGTAGTCGTCAATTATCACAACCAACTCAACAGTGCTTCGGGTGTACCAATGGTAGTGAAGAAAAAAATTAGAGATAAAAAACTCAATCGAGTTAGGAGTTCTTATAAAGTCATTTCAAAAAAAAGATTAAATAAAAAAATGACTAATTCATTCGAGAAAATATTAAAGTATCCCATTTTTCCACGAAAAGATATATATCGGCAGATATATTTTTCTAATGAAATAACTGATAACAGATAGAGAACTCAATTATTATTTCACTCTGATATAATTACTACCATGCCAAATATCGACTGCGATGTGGATAAATAATTAGTAATAATCAAAAAAGAATAAGAATAATAAATAAAGAAAAAAAAGAAAGAAATGAAAAATAAGAAAAGGAAAAAAAATTAAGAATTTATTTATTTAACTATGATATTGATATTGGCGTTGTTTTTTTATTTTTTTTCATTTTTTGGTTTAGACCTATGATCTTTGTTGTACGTTCCCTTTTTCGACTTGAAGCATTCATTGCAATATGAACCTTTTTTAGTATATCTAAATACATATTGACCACAAACATTGAATTGGTTACATTTACTAAATATATCTTTGTTCTCATATTGAATATTATCTGAAACTGCGCAATCACTTGAACAATATGGCGAGTTAATATGGACACTTTGTTTTTGATGGCATGTAATGCATGGTTCTAGAGAGAACTTTACTTTTTTTCTGGGAGTTATATTATTTGTTGAGAAATCTGTTGTTTGTGTTATTGTTGGTGTTGTTGTTGGTGGTGGTGTTGTTGGTGTTGTTGTTGTTGTTGATGTTGGTGTTGGTGTTGTTGTTGTTGTTGTTGTTGGTGTTGGTGTTGTTGTTGTTGTTGTTGTTGTTGTTGTTGTTGTTGTTGTTGTTGTTGTTGTTGTTGGTGGTGGTGTTGGTGTTGTTGTGGTTGTGGTTGTAGTTGTAGTTGTAGTAGTTTTTAAAGCTCCATAATTAGTATCATTAGAAAAATATTTTAGTTGATATGTATATTCTCTAACCCTTATATTTAATTGTTAAATTTATTAATTAATATGAAATAATAGTTTTTGTTAAAAAACGGAAATAGAAATAAATTATACTTACTGATTCATTACATAATGACCATTGGAATTTGTGTTAGAATGTGATTGAGGAGTAAAATTTGAAGAATGAAATGTGTTGGCAGTTTCATCGATTGAACAGGCAAAAAGCTCTCTTTGTGTTTCACCAAGATTACAAGACTCCAGTACAGCATCCAAAAAAACTCTGACATTATAACGATTTTGCTCCTCTGGTAGTTGTAAAATTTGAGCATTGGTGTTGTTACCAATAATATTTCTATAATCCCCATGAAATGCTTTGTATGGGACAAAGTTCTTTCGGCTGTAAATTAAAAATTCTCTTGTCCTTTTAATAGAACCTACCAATTGAAGTGCTGTATCTTTATTGACAAGAGTTGGGAATACTAATTGGTTGGTATACCAATATTTTGAATCAGTTATTCCTTTATTGAATTTATTTTGAAATTCTTTTTCTCTTTCAAGATTGACATCCATATAATTACTATAGTTTTGTAGCTCTGTTGATAAATTTTTTTTTGATGGCAGTCCTACATATTTTCTAATTGTATTTAAAGTTTTTATAAAATAATCTTGATTATAATTATTTCTAATATATTCAAATTCTGGAAACCACATTACAATTAAACAATTATATTTAATTGAATCATTAACTAATTTTTGAAGTAATTCTGGACTTTTAATGATTCTATCTAGTGCTAAAAAATCAATTAATATTTATATATAAATATTAAAAAAATTATTATTAATAACTTACCAACAATATTTAATACAAATGGTTTATTGTCATTTTCAGTGTTAATTTTTTTCATAAATTCAATTATTAAAAATTCTGAAAAAAAAAAAATATTAATAGTTATAATTTTAATAACTATTGTTTTTTTTTTTTAATAAAAAACTTACCACTATCTTCATTTTCATTATCATCATTATCATCATCTTCATCACCAAATAACTCTTCAAAACCATCAATATTATTATCTTGATTTAAAATTGAAAAATCGTCAATAGTTTTATAGTCATGAGCTTGAACATATATATTTTTAGATGACCTACCAATATGAATTACTGAATCTATAAATATTATTTGAGCCTCACCAGAATTACCAGCTTTGATAAGATTATTACCAAATTTACTAGGTGAGGTTCTAGAGAATGATGCTGCTGGATATCCTTCAAAATCTAAAAATTTTTTGAAAATATTACCACAACCATTTTTTATCCAATAATTTTGTTGATAAGTTCTTTTAGTATACACAGAGTGTTGAACAGATAATTGTGTATAAATTTCAAAAAAATTTTCAAAAAAAATGATAATATCATCAAATTGTTTATTTAGTTGAACCCATTCTGAATTAACCCAATCTTTAATTTTTGTGATATAAGCCTTACGTTTATTGAAATCTAAAAATAAACTATTATTATTACCGACTAAATCTGAAGGTGCCATAATTAAAAAAAGAAATCCTTTTTTTTCTTTCAGAAATTGTAACAAAATATCCATATCTGTCCACCTTCTTGTTAGGCGATCCAATGAACTTGTAATTATAATATCATAATTTTTAAATGCTTTTATCATATTTTGAATTTGAGTTCTCTGTTTGATTGTATTCCAAAAGCAACTGATAATTTCTATAATTATTCTTGGTTCTATTGTAAGTTTTGGGTATCCTGGTATAAACTTGTATATTAAGTAAATTAAAGAATTAATAACTAAACATGCTTGATTTACTAAACTTTTGCTATGACCTAGTTGAGCTTCTGTGCTCTCTCTAACACACAACCAAGCGTTGATTTTGATTTCATCATCTGTTATTGTTGTTTTATTATTTTTATTATTATTATTATTATTATTATTATTATTATTATTATTATTATTATTATTATTATTATTATTATTATTATTATTATTATTATTATTATTATTATTATTATTATTATTATTATTATTATTATTATTATTATTATTATTATTTGAATTATCCAAAATATTTATTAAACTTTCTAATTTTTTTCTATCTTTTTGGTCCAAGTGAACAAGACTGTTTTTTACAGCTGAATTTATTGTCACTTTGGAAGATTTATTATGATAAAAAATTTTCTTCTTTCCAATAATTCTATGTGGTTTTTTATTACCAATGAATGATTGAGTCCACTCAGAGATATCAATCTTTTTTTTTTTTTTTTTTTTTTTTTTAAAATTTTTTTTTTTTTTTTTTTTTTTTTTTTTAATTTTTTTTTTTTTTTTTTTTTTTTTTTTGATTTAATTTTTTGATTTCAATTTAAAAAAAAAAATTCGATTTTTTTTTTTTGATTTTTTTTTTTTGATATTAGTAAAAAAATTTTTTTTTTAGATTATTATAATAACTAATTAATAAAAATAAAACTTACAAACTTTAAAGAAATATTATCAATTGAAGATTTTAAATTTAAATTTAAAATTGAATATAAATCTTCATCACCTTGAAATAAATTTTTATTAGTTTTTATGAAAAGTAACCAAGTTCCATTATCAGAATTAACTTTGACATCCATTGAATCGTATAATGCTAAAAAATTACCAACTACTTTTGAATTTTTATTTAAAATTTTATTAGAATTTGGGAATGATGGTAATGGAACATGATGTCTATTAGCACTTTTACAGGTAATAATAAAAGAATCTGTAGTATCAGGAGGTGGTAAAAATGGTAAAATATAAATAGTATCTTGGGATACTGGAGTATAATTAATACAATTGAATTGAATATTGAATAAAAAATTTAAATAATTAAAACACCAATCATCTATATTAAAATTTTGATATTCAATTTTAAATTGATCCAATGTACCATCTTGATTATTAATTATAAAAACAATAAATAAACTACATAATATTTCTATTCCAATTTGATGTGGTAAAATAATAGTATTTATAAATGGTGCATTTATAGAGGCTAATACAATTGTTATTGATTCATAAATTGTATTTGGTAATTTATATTTTAAATTTTTTATTTCAAATAATTTATATGGAAATATTTTAAAAATTTTATTATTATCTATATAATCTTTTTTTTCTTGATTTTGTTGTTGTTGTTGATGTTGTTGTTGTTGTTGTTGTTGTTGTTGTTGTTGTTGTTGTTGTTGTTGTTGTTGTTGTTGTTGTTGTTGTTGTTGATATTGTTCTGCTATTTCATTATCAAAAATTGAATTAAATAATTTAAAATATATATTTAAAAAATTTAAATTTGAAGGATTATCTTGGTCAATTATAATAGTTTTTAAACCATCTGGACAAGTATATATACAAAAACAATTTGTTATTGTAGATACAATACTTGTAATACATTTTAAAAAATAACTTTTTTTTGTAATTGTTTGAAAAACAAAAGATAATTTTTCATTAAATTGATTATTTAATTGGGATGTTATTGTTGATGATTTAAAAATAATTATATTTGGTATTATATATAAATCATGTATTGGATAAGTTTTAAAAAATTTTAAATCATTACATCCTATTGTTTTAAAAATTTCTATTATATTTTTATAAAATTCGATATAATTGTGGTTGATATTTTTATTTTCATAAAAGGTGGATTTTAAAGAATTTAACGGGTCCTGACAATAATGTTGATAAGAGTTTAATTTGTTTTGATTTAATAATAAATTTATTAAATTTAAATTCATTTTAAAATAAATAAATATAAATTTATAATATATAAAAAAAAAAAAAAAGAAAATTTTTTTTTTTTAATAAATAAATTTTTTTAAAATTTTAAAAAAGAAAATTTTTTTTTTTTTTTACAAATAAAAAACTACAATTTATAAAAAAAAAAAAATATAAATAACAAATGTAAAAGGAATAATCAATTGTTGGGAAATTGAAAAATAAAAAAATCTTATGCAAATTTAGTTTTTGTAAACATCTTTTTTAGAAAAAAAATCTTGAATTTTTTTTTTTCTTATTAAACATATTTCAAAAAAATAAAGTCATTGTGGAATTAAAAAATTAAATTTTATAAAAAAATAAAATATATGTCAAGTAATTAGAAAAAATTATATGAATTGTAAACAATTTTTTTTTCTAATAATTTTAAAAAAAATGATTTGAAATAAAATATAAAAAATTAAATTTAAAAAACATTCAGTAAGAAAGAATTCAAAAAATAAACAAATTATTTAAATGTTTGAAAATTTCTTTCAGTTTTTTTAAGAAATGATATTTTAGTTTTTAAATTTTTTTTTTTTTTTTTTTTTTTTTTTTTTTTTTTTTTTTTAATCCAATTGGTTGAATCATAGTTTTTCCCTTTTAATAAATAGTTAGGATCCTAATTCCCCTCTCATAAATAGAAGATTTTTTTTTTTTTGTTTTATAAAAGAAAATAATATAAAATTTTCCTTACTCAATTAAAAAATTACTCAAGAAAAAAATAATAAACTTTGATATAAAAAAAAAAAAAAACATATAAAATTGAAATAAATTAATAAAGTTTAAAAATTATTATATAAAAAAAAATTATTTATTATAGTTTTTTATGTTTTTTTATTTTTCAACAATTGTGGATTCTATTGAAAAAAAAAAATAAAAAATTAAATTACCAATCAGCTATATCTAAATTTTGGTCTTAATGTATTTGTTGTAATTTTAAAAGGTCAAAAAAAGGAAATATACAACAAAGATATTAAGACCTATTTGAGTTATTTTTTGAAAAAAATCTCCATAATTTAAAGTATAAGAAAAATATTTTAGTTGAAATGTATATTCACTAACCCTATATATTAATGTTAATTTTATTAATATATGTTAAGAAATTTATTTGTTAAAAATGAAAATAGTAGTAAATTATAGTTACTGATTCATTAAATAATGAACATCTGAATTTGTATTTGAATGAGATTGGGAGTAAAAGTTAAAGAGTGAAATGGTGGCAAAGGTGGAAATTGAGTAGTCTTGAGTTTTCTCCCACTGCTTTGGCATAAAATCGTTCAAAGATTTTGGAAGAACATCTGTAAGGTAAGAATTAGAAAAGAAATACTACAATTAAACAATTTTCAATTTATTTAAAATATATTAATATTTATATTATTTATTATTTATAATAATTTACCCAACAACTTTTAGAACAAATTGTTTCTTTTCATTTTCATTACTTAATTTTTTTCCATAAAATAGATTTTAAAAAACCTTGACTTGGTAAGTTATATTGAGGGGGTGAAAGAGGTGGTTGATTAAAAGATTTTGGATCTTGGAGATATCTATTTAAACCAGCATAGAGCTCGTAAACCATATGTTCAAGATTGTCTAATCGTTGAGCTAAATCGTAAACCTCTTTACCAAGAACTCCAAAGTCTATGTTGGCTTTATGATCTTGGATTTTACCATCATTGAAAAAGTCGAACAAATCAATCATTGTGAAAATAATGTTGAAGAGGGTGATAACTTCATTAAACTGTTTGTTATCACCAATTTGACCAGAGTCTGAAACAGTGAAACACTTTTTGACATATTTATCAGTTTTTAAAAACATCAACGTTTGCGATTTTGAAGAACCATTATCATTTTCAAATGGAATAATAAGAACGGAGTTTCTATATTTATCGAATTCTTTTGCCTTTCGAAATGCTTCTACTCCAACTATGTTTGAAATGTTGAATTCATTTTTAAAAATTGATGGAGAAATTGTAGCAGCAAAAGAAAGAAAAGAGACATTGTTTTTATGACTGATGTCAATGTGAACAGTTTTTAAGAGTGCAACCAGTGAATTGACGTCGAGTTTATTTTGGTCAATAAGTTTTTTTAAATCTTTGAAATATGATATTTTATTAGCTGGTATAATGCACGCTTTAATGTATCTATTTAAAACATATAAAAAAAAAAAAAAAAAAAAAAAAAAACCCTATTAATTATTATTGTTTTTTTTTTTTATAAAAAAAAAACTTACCACTATCTTCTTGTTCATGATAGACATTAAGTAAATCTTCAAAATTATCAATATCTTGATTTGAAATTGATAAATCGTCAATAAGCTATGAGCTTGAGTTAATAGATCATCTGATCTACCAATATGAATTATAATTAAAGAATCTAAAAATAATAATTGATCCTCACCTGAATTACCAGCTTTGGTAAAATTATTACCAAAATTACCAGATGAGGTTCTAGAATTTTTTCTATCTTTTTGGTTCAAGTGATGTATAAATAATAGTGTTATTGAAAAAGTTTTTTTTTTTTTTGAAATTTAAAAAAATTAATGAAAAAAAAAATTTATAGAAAAATATTTAAAAAAATTGATAAAAAAAAAAATAAAAAAAAACAAATGTAAAAAAAGGAATCAATTCTTGGAAAATTGAAAAATATGAACCAATAGTTTTTATAAACATCTTTCATATTTTTTTTTCAAAAACACATTTCAAAAATTAAAGAAATTGGTATCAATTTATTTAAAATTTTTTTTTTTTTAATAATATTAGTTTGTTGTATCATAGTTAATTCTCATATTTGATATGCTTCTTCCTATAATTTATTAAAAAGGTCTCAGATTGTATGTTTGATATTATTTATTAATAAAAAAAAATTAAAAAAAAAAATATTTTAAAAAAAAAAACAAATGTAAAAGAAATAGAGACTGGTTTCTTTGAAAAAAAAAAAAAAAAAAAAAAAAAAAAAAAAAAGAGTTGATGAAATTTGTTCCAACTTGGGAATTTGAAAAAATTGAAGAGATTGTGAGATTATAAAATTAATCCAATTGTTTCAAAGACAAATAATAAAATTGTATTTGGTTGTTTTTTTGATCCAAAAAAACAACAAGTATATTATAGAAGAGATAAATCTGATCAAATCCAACATAACATCAATGATTAAGCAATAGTTACCTCTGATGTTATAGATGAGAAGTTTTATGTTATTGAAGAATTAGATACAGGTTTTTAATGTCGGTCATTCAATGAACTATTTTCAAATAGAGTGTCGATCAACCTGAAATTGACATAATGGATATCAACAGAGGAGCCGTTTTACTCTTTATTTAATGGTGTATTATACAGATTAATAGTAAATCCAAATAAATTCTTTAAAAAAATTACAAGTAGTAACAAGATGTTTGGTAGTTCCGAGTTCAAGTTCAACCCCTTCTTCATTAATGTAATTACTAATTGAATGTGATTTTAATTGATTCATCACCAACTTCTTTCTATATGATTTATCTTTTCAACAAACAAAACAAATATAAATAGTAAAAGTGTAGAAATAGAAATCAAATTCTTAACGAATTAATTGAATACCGTATTGATTGTAGATATGTAAATACTAACATATAACATAAAATTTACTATAACAGAAATAAAAATAAATAAAACTAAATTTACAATATAACCCTTTATTTTTGTGTTTTTCATTTATTATGTACCGGTAAAAATTTAGCTCCCATATTAATTTTTTCAAAATTAACTTTTACGCTTCATTTGAATTTGTTGTTGATGATGATGATTTTAATTGAGTAGTAGTTGGAATCTTTTTTAAAATATTCAATAATTCATTATGATATTTTAATTGATTTTCTAAAATAATATCTGCAACACCTTTGAATGAATTTAATTTAGAATCAAAATATTCAAAAAGTTTTTCTTTTAATTGAGAAACAAAAAAAAAATATCATTATTATTATCATTATTTTGATAATTATTATTATAATTATTATTATTATTATTATTTATTATTATTATTATTATTATTATTATTATTATTATTATTATTATTATTATTATTATTATTATTATTATTATTATTATTATTATTATTAAAATAATTATTTTCAATAAAATTATTATATTCTTGTATACCAGATAATGTTGAAGGTGTGCGTGGAGTAAAAACTAGTTTTTAAATCTATTTTAGGTATCATTAAATTTGAATTATAATAATTATTATTATTATTATTATTATTTGATTTTGAATTTTGAATAAATTCACTACAAAGTTTGTATTCTATTTTTTTATCTTCCATACTTTTAGATACTTTCAAATTTGAATTTCTTTTTTTAAAATTTCTTGTTGATGATAAAGAAGAAGGTGATTTACTTCTTGATCTTTGTCTTTTAACTCTTGGTGTAATACTTCTATCTCTACTTCTACCTCTTCTACTTTTACTATTACTTCTACTTCTACTTTTAGAGTGCATTTTTTAAAAAAAAAAAAAAAAAAAAAAAAAAAAAAAAAAACTATAAGATATTTTGTATTATAATTACTTTGTCTTTCATTTATTGACGAGTTTCCGTAATAGTTTTTATTTATTTATATATTTTTATGATAAAACTAATTCTTTTTTTTTTTTGAAATAAAAAAATAAAAAAAAAAAAAAAATTGGAAGTGAGTGAAAAAACAAAAAAAAAAAAAAAAAAAAACAAAAAAAACAAAAAGTTAAATTTAGTCAAAAGTGAAAAAACATTTTATCTTGTTTTTTGAGATTCTTGAAAAAAAAAAAAAAAATTAAAAAAACATCACCAAAAAAAAAAACAAACATTTTTAACTTTTTTTATTATTTTTTTTTGAAGATTTTTTCATAAAAAAAAAAAATAATCAATTGATTGCATTAAAAAAAATAATAAAAAAATTGTTATTTAAAAATAATTAATAAAAAAAAAAAGGATTTACTGATTTTATTATAACTTATTTTTTTTATTTAATTTTTTTTTATTTTTTTTATTTTAAAATTTATTATTATTAATTATTAATGTGTAAATAAAAAAAATTTAAAAATTTACAACACATTTTTACTATATTATAAAAGTTTTAATATTATTTATTTTTTTTTATAAAAAAAAAAAATTCATAACTATGATCTAAAGTAACCTTTTAAAATAAAAAAAAATTTTAAAAGTTAAATGTGTTGTAAATTTTTAAATTTTTTTTATATACATAAATTGAGAAATGTAATTTCATCTTCATCATTATTATATCTTCATAATTATCATATTCATTCTCTTGGCTAAAATAAAAATCATCAGAATTCTGAAATTTCGGGATTTTGATAGTATTTATCTTGAAAAACCAATGAACCATTCAGATATTCAATATTTTTTCCAAAGGAATTTACCAAAGATGATAATAAAGAAAAAATATATTCACAGTCAAGAATTTTAACACTAGATTATTATACTCTAAAATCAATAAACATTGATGTTAACGTTTGTGATTATATTAATGAAAATGTAATTGATTTTAGAGTATAATAATCTAGTGTTAAAATACCTTGGCTATGAATATATTTTTTCTTCATTGCCATCTTAGTAAATTCCTTTGGAAAAAATATTAAATATCCGAATGGTTCATTATTTAAAATGTCAAAAACGAATCCATCATGCCATGAACAATGCCCTATCATTGTTGGGTCAGTTTCAAACCAGCAAATTGTACTTGTATTTGAGTATATCTTTTAAAACACTGTGGTTATTTTAAAAATAGATATGGAAATTTGTGATTCAACTTCAGTATCATCTTCAATTTCATTTTGTGATTGGATGGTAATTATAATTTGTTATGTTGTTTTATTGGAAGGTGGTGTTGAAGTTGGTGTTAAAGTTGGTGTTGGTATTGGTGTTAGTGTTAGTGTTGGTGTTAGTTTTAGTGTTAGTGTTGGTGTTGGTGTTATCTTCTCCGATCGGCGAGAGCTAGTTGGGTCATATGTAAAGTGTTGTATTAATGGTTGATTATTGGTAAGTTTTATTGAACTAATTAAAATAAAATTTATTTCTGTTTCCTCTCTATTTTAAGTTTGTTTTCCTCTCTTAAATATATCTAAATTTTCTTAATAATCTGATTTAAAAAAAAAAGAAAAAATATTGATTTTATTATAAAGAAAAAAAAAAAATTGTGGAAAAAAAAAAAAAAAAAAAAATCAAAATGAAAATGAAAATGAAAATGAAAAAAATTAAATATTATTTATTTTTTTATAAAAAAAAATACATTACTATAATCTCAACTATGTTACCTTTTTAATTTAAATTTTTTTATTTTTTTTAATTAAAATTTTTTTTTTTTTCAAATTAAAAATTTTTTTCTCAAAATTTTATTTATTCATTTTAAACAAGTGTTATGAACTATTAAAGGTAATTATTTAATTTAAATATTATAAAAATAATAATATTTATATAATAATAATAATAATAATAAATAATAAATAATAAATAATAAATAATAAATAATAAATAATAAATAATAAATAATAAATAATAAATAATAAATAATAAATAATAAATAATAAACAATAAATAATAAATAAAAATAATAATAATTAATAATAATAATAATAATAATTATAAATATATTAATTATATAAAAAAATTTATAATTTTTATCACAGACTTTTATTACATTGTATTTATATGAAATAAACTTTAATCTTATTTAAAAAAAAAAAAAAAAAAAATTGTGTAACATCTGATTGTGTGATTGGATTCAGAATATATAATCTTTAACAAGGATGAAGTGGGGGTATTATTCCGAAGATCTGTAGATAGTAGGCGCTATCATGGATCATTAGGGGTGGAATATATAATTCCATTGGAGGGTCGGTGTTCACAGATTCATCATGAGTGGGATGTAAAGGGAGGTAAATAAGCCTATCGTCCTTCACGTTGACGATGATACCTGTTTTCACCAGAGCATTGGTTGTGATACATTTAGTTATTGTTAATATATAACTATCTAAAACTCAAATATTCAGTTATGTGCTGAATTTTGGGGTATTAATTCCTCGTCCACCAAGGTGGATTGACGTATTCCCCATAAAATTTTACCACCTGTGTTTAAGATTATATATTCGACCTAAAGAATTCTTCATACGACGTTGTTATTTCTCTTTTATTTTTTTAAAAAAGATTTTTTTAATTTTTTATGTATAAATAATTTTCAATTGGGCAAGTAAGTAAGTATAGTGAAAAATTTACATAATTTTATTATTAATGTATAGTTTTTATAAATGATGTTATTATAATAGATGTTTTGATGTTTTTATTAAAATTAATATTATTATTGCCATATTAAATTTCGTCATCATATTAATTTAATAACAAAATAACAATATTTATATATGTTTAAATTTAATTAATAAAAAAGTGATATTTTTTTAAAAGTTTTTAAATATTAATTTTCTTTTTTTTTTCATAGGACATGTTTGTAATTACATTACAAAGAATTTGGTGGAAATTTATTTAAAATATCGTATTTAGGTACTGATATTGTTGAGAATTTTTTCAGCACTATGAGATCTCATAAAAGTAAAATGGGTTTGGTTGAAGCAACAATCAAAAACAAGTCATCTATAGAGTTGGTCAAAACTCATATGGATCCAAACTCAACTCAACCAAAACTCCATTTCAAGAAAAAACATTCTCTGGTAACTGTAAAGCGTATGCCAATTTAGAAGCCGTTTTTACTGATCAACATGTCAATTCATTAAGAGATTATTTCGAAACTATTAGGACTGAATCTGGTAGTAATTTGATTGGTAAACTAGACCAAGATGATGAAAATGTAAAATTTTTAATTGATGCATATCCAAATGGTCACTCAAGATTATCAATAAGAGAATCAACTTGCAAAATAAATCCATTATAATGAAAATTCAAAAGAAAGAAAGAACTCGGTTATATTTTGTCCGCTCAGATATACCACTACCATCACCATCTCCATCACCATCATCACCATCACCATCATCATCATCACCATCACCATCACCATCACCATCACCATCACCATCACCATCACCATCACCATCACCATCACCATCACCATCACCATCACCATCATCACCATCACCATCATCACCATCTCCATCTCCATCTCCATCTCCATCTCCATCTCCATCTCCATCTCCATCTCCATCTCCATCTCCATCTCCATCATCACCACCATGATTGCTTAAAATTAATAATTACAGAGGCGATAAAGAATCATTAAAATCTGGTGTTGAAAAGATAACTCAACATGTTCGCCACTCAAGTAACCAACAACCAAAAGATATTGGAATAGATCTTTGGGATTGTGAAGCCAATTCCCACTATCAAGCCTGAATTATTAGCAGTAGAAGTAGTAGTTATTGGTGGTGTTAATAACATAGTTTTATTTGTAAGTATTTTTATAGATATATGTAGTTATCGAGATTGTTAGGATAAATTAGATTATAGGTTTATATTTAGCTAGGATTAGTATATATATATAGGAGGGGAACCCAACAGGTGGTCTTCTAGATGATGACTATTAACAGTATTTGTACTTGTAATGGTTGGGAGAAAATCAATAGTTGTAGTAGTTGTTGAAGTTTACACCAACATAATAATAATTCAATAATAGAATTAAAAAAATTAAATAATACTCGTTGAGTACTCGAAAAACCAAAAGAAACCAAAAAAAACAAAATAAAATATTATTAAATTTTCTTTCAAAAAAAAAAAAAATTTGCTAATTTGTTTTTATACTTTCTATTTTTTTTAATATTTTTATTTTTATTATTATTATTATTATTATTATTATTATTATTATTATTATTATTATTATTATTATTATTATTATTATTATTATTATTATTATTATTATTATTATTATTATTATTATTATTATTATTATTATTATTATTATTATTATTATTATTAATATTTTTTTTTATTTCAATCCCTTCAATAATTATTATTATTATTATTATTTATTATTTATTATTTTTAATATTATTATTATTTATTATTATTATTATTTATTATTTATTATTATTATTATTATGATGTTGATTTAAACAATTGTTTCTGGTGTAGACTTGTATCTGGTTCTTCAATTAATTTTATTGGTATCTCCTAGAATGGATCTTTAAAATATCCGCTTCCTTAGTTAATGATTCCAATCTAGAAATTCTTTTTTTCTTCTCAATTGATTTTTTTAACAATTGAGATTATAATTTTAAACGAATAAATATATAAAATATAATTTTAATACTATTAAATTCATTGATTTGATGGATTGGCACTGAAACTAAAAACTACCACAACACACCACCTCTAGATTTTAATCTTTAATATTTTGAAATCTTTTAATTCTAATAATGGTTATTCCATTGGTGAATAACTTCCTGTTTTAACTGATTTTACCTTTAAATTGATTTATTAAAATCATAAAGTTCTTTTGTATAGATACTAAACCTGAAGCTGGAATCCATGCTCTTATATTGGAAAATGTTTGGATCTTTTCTTTGGTCATATTGAATGACTCATCTTTTAGTTAATTGATATAAAGTTTTTCTAAAATTGCTATATTTTTTATAAACTTTCTATAATAATTAACTAATCCAAAGATTGCTATAACTCTTCAACTTTCTTGGGTACAGTCCATCTTTTAATTGCATCTACCTTATTCAGATTAGGTTTAATTTTACTTTCATCGATAACATGTCCTAATAATTGAATCTTTGAAACACCAGACATACATTTTTCAATTTGATTTTCAAATTATTATCTTGAATTGTTTCAAATAACCAGATGCTCATCCTTTCCACCATGAATTTTTACCAACAAATCATCAATATTTTGCAACAAAGTTTGTACTCTTGAGTTGATCTTTGAATACCGAATCATTGGAAAACACCTGGAGAATTCTTAAAGCCAATGGCCGGAACAACAATGAATTCATAGTTACCATATGGAGTATTGAAAGTTGTGAGATGACACTATGAAATCCAATCTTAACTATGAAATTTATTTAATAAATCCATTTTTCTAAATAAGCTATACCCATGACATTCATTAAGTAAATCTGTTGGGTTTGGTAGTCCATCTGATTGAATGACTTTATTTAATAACCTGTAATCTACACACATTCTTAAAGATGGTTCTTTGATACTGCTACGTTTGGAAATGATGTTATGATGTGGAATGTCTAATAAATTGATCTTTGAGATGTTCTTTTAATCTCTGTTTCACTTGTTCTTTATGAGGGACTGGATAGAATTGAGATGTTGGAAGTTTACCTGTAAGTTGAATCTTCATATCTAAACCATCTCTTTTTGGTGGTAATTCCCCATTGGAGTTAATAATTGAACTCCTTGGCTATCATATTTATTCATTTTCTTCCTCTTGGATGATTGGGTCTAACTTGAGTTCTTCACCCATATATTAACATCTTTTTAAAGATATATAAGATCAAGTGTATGATCGATCTCGACCTTTTCATGAGTTTTGAGCTCATTAAAGGTGAATTCTTTGATTGGATGTTCTTGAATAGAAACTCTTCTTATGTGATAGGATGGTGGATAACTATTCAAATGCATCACAGGCTATCGAGGTGTACCATTATCTATAAAACATTTAAATTTGAATGGTTTTTTTCTGATGGTTGATTCCACTCCCAGAACCTTCCTTGAAATTTATTTTCCAATCTTTGATTTTATCGTATCCAATAATGAAATCTTTTTCCATATCCTTGATCACTGCAGTTTCCATTGTTAAATTGGTTCGGTTTGAAAGTTGTTATGTCTCTTAAAGTAATAGTTGAGTTAATGACTGGGCATTCTTTCATAGCATTGACGTCTTTAGTCATTACTCTTCGTAAGATTGTACTTTAGGACAAACTAATCTTGAAGAAATACAAGAAATAGTGGCACCAGAGTAGCAAAATAAGTAATCTGACCTTTACCATGCCTTTCACTCTTTGTGACTACTCTTACTTTACATTCATAATGTTTGTGGTCATTACTTTTGCAATATCCATGTGTGAATAAAAAATAATAAAAAAATATTAAAAAAAATATATAAAAAAAAAAAAAAAAATAAAATAAAAATAAATGAAAAAAAAATAATAAAAATAAAAAAATAATAAAAATAAAAAAAAAAAATTAATAAAAAAAATAATAAAAAAAAATTAATGTAAAAAAATTCTTCTCCCGAGTACTACCAAAACAAAAATAATTCAAAAAAGTACTAAAATGGAAACTAGTTTCCCCTTTTAATAATTATCAATGTATATAAAATTCAATCTAACCTGTATCTCTGACCTATCCACGCATCTAAAAAAATAAATGAAAAAAAAAAAATTAATAAAAAAAATTAATAAAAAAAAAAAAAAAAAATTAATTAATTAGACATCGTAAAAAAAAAAATCAAAAAAAAGTGAAAAAAACCCTAAAAAAATAGTGGAAAAAAAATCCACATTAAAAATATTTAGTAAAAATCATTTTTTTATTATTTTATTTTATTTCTTCTTCATCATTTTCACTATCTTCATCATTTTCACTATCTTCTTCGTTGTATCATTAAATGCAAAGACCCAACAAGAGGCTCGAAAAAACATTTATACGAGATTGCTTTTGTTTTGGTGTTGAAATAACCTTTTTGTCTCATTAAATGGTCGATGATCATTACCAAATCATCTGCATGAGTATACCTCTGCGATTTACTTTGAGCGTTTCTTGGAGATTCTTTTAAAATAAAACTTCTTCAATACCATCACTTCTGAAATCGAAATTGGAATTCCGATGTATTAAAAAATTCTGTAAAAAAAAAAAAAAAAAAAAAAAAAAAAAAAAAAACCTATTAATTATTATTGTTTTTTTTTTAAAAAAAAAAAAAAAACTTACCACTATCTTCTTGTTCATCATAGTCATCAAGTATATCTTCAAAATTATTAATATCTTGATTTGAAATTGAAAAATCGTCAATAAGTTTATAGTTATGAGCTTGAGTTAATATATTTTTAGATGATCTACCAATATGAAAGAATCTAAAATTGATCCCCACCCGAATTACCAGCTTTTGTAAAATTATTATTAAATTTACCGGATGAGGTTAAAGTCTAGACTTTTTTTTCTATCTTTTTGGTTAAAGTGATCTAAAAATATAAATAATAACTATATAAAAAAATTCTTATTTTTATTTAGTAAATAAATGTTAGAGATAATTAAAAAAGTTTTTTTTTTTTTTTTTTTTTTTTTTTTGATTATAAAATATTTTTCACAATAAAAAAAAAAAAAAAAATTTTTTAATTTGTAGAAAAATTTTTTATAAAAATTAATAAAAAAAAAACAAAAACAAAAAGGAATCAATTCTTGGAAATTTGAAAAATCAGAATCAATCGTTTTTATAAATATCTTTCTTGAAAAACACATTTCAAAAATTAAAGATTTAAAAAAAAAAAAAAATATTTAGAGAAATTGGTGTCAATTTATTTTTATTTTATTTTTTTTTTTTTTTTTTTAATCATATTAGTTGGTAGTATCATAGGTTTATTCTCATATTTGATTAAAAAGGTCCTCTATGTTAGATATTATTATTGACAAAAAAAAAAATTTTAAAAAAAAAATATTTAAAAAAAAAACAAATGTAAAAGAAATAGAAACTTGGTTTCTTTTAAAAAAAAAAAAAAAAATTAATTTTTGGTTGTGTTTATTTTATTTTCTTTAAGGGTTGAGATGGGATTACTATTTTACCAAAAACATAAAATGATGATTTAATTATATCACTAAAATATTCTATGTAACCTCTAAATTTAGTTCTATATATTCCTAAACTATATTTTTTCTACCAAATAAATTTTCTATTATTAGTCTGTACTTTTGTAATATTTCATCAATTACAATATCTGTATCATCTAATGAATTTTTATTTGGTGTAATAAAAAATGTAGCAAAGATCTCCTAGAATACGCTCATTATATTCTAATTTTAACTCTGTTACACTTGATATTCTAGAAATAAATAAACCATGAGTTTTACCTTCATAATGAACTTTTAAAATAAAAATTAGTAAGGTTTTTTTTTTTTTTTTTTTTTTTTTTTGTTATATATTTTTTTTTTTTCTTATTTTTTTTTTTTTTATTATTTTTTTGGTGAAAATGAATTATTATAATTATTATTATTGTCATTGTTTTCATCAATTTTAAAATATATTTTGGTGGTAATGAATTATTATAATTATTATTATTATTATCATTGTTTTCATCAATTTTAAATTTTATATTATTTTTATTATTATAAATTAAAATTTTTTTATTATAATTATAATAATTAAAAGTAGAGAGTTTTATATAATTTTAATGATTCTTTGACAATGTTTCTGTATTTAAACATTTTAACATTTTCGGTATTTAAAATAAAAAAATATAAAAAAAAAAAAAAAAATTTTCTTGTGATTTTATTAAATTTTATTTTTTTTTTCTCCAAAAAATTAAAACAAAAAAATAATATAAAATTCAACAAAAAAAAAAAAAAAAAAAAAAAAAAAAAACATACCATAAAGAAATGAAAAAAAAAAATAAAAAAATAAAACCTAAAATAATATTTTTTAATTAAATATATCTATTAAATTTTTTTTTTTTTTTTTTTTTTTTTCAAAATTTTTACAGAAAAATGTATCTTTTTTTTACTATTAAAGAATGAATGTAAGTATTGCGAAATTTTAATCATATTTTTTTGTTTAGTTCTTTTATAATAAAAACCTTTTTTTTCTTGGGAACCCAAGAACAAAAAATATCTTATTTGTGCAAACCTTTTGGAACTTAAAAAACAATCATTAAAAAAAATAAAAAAACTCTTTTTGTTGGTGGGTTTTTCAATTATTTCTCATAAAATCAAAAAAAATAAAAAAAAAAAATCAATCAAAAAAAAAAAAAAAAAAGTTTGCATGTTTCACACCAAATCCGAGTGTAAATTTTTTTTTTTTTTTTAAGAAATTTAAAAAATTTATTTTCTTTCAGAATTTAAACATAATAAAAAAAATTTAATTAACAAAGAAAAAAAATATATTTTTTTTTTTTTTTTTTTTTTTTTTTTTCGTTAAAACAATTTCAGAATTATATTATGACAATTTTCAATTTTTTTCATTTTCTTATGTTATATTCGCTACATCTACCAGTAATTGTAACAATTTGTGTTCAACTATTTTTTTTCTTTTTTATGTTTTTGGTATAATATCCCAGTACTTGAAATATTTATTTATTTATTTTTTTTCAAAATAAAAGAACCTAAATTACTGGGAAATCTACTTTTTTTTTCACTATTTAATAGAAATTTTTTTTATTTTCTTTTTATAATAAATAAATTATAAAAATGAAGTTATATTTGGTTTTATGTTTGTATTTTAATTAAAAATTAGATTTTTATTTTATTTTAATATTTATCGTTGTTTTTGTTTAAACTAATAACTATTTTAAATTATTAGTTCTTATTTTTCAATTGAACTGTTTATTAACATTTGGTCAAGTATTCGATCAAATTAGAATCATAGATAATCGTGGTTTATGTCTAACAATTTCTCCATATACAAGATTCCAAGATTGTATTGAAAATGATAACAATCAAATATATAATTTTAATATTGGTTCTGATAATCTTCCAACATTTAAATCACTTAGTAATCATTATTTAGATATGATTTTTTATAATGTAGTGGGACCTTCTGGTAGTGATGAAACACTCGGTAAATTTTCAATAATAACAACAGCCGATAATAAGGTATATATTAGAAACACTAAAAACGGAAACTGTCTTATTCCAGGAGATTCAATAGTTTGGAAATTCAATTTGTGGTACAAGTGATGACCAATTATTTACTTTACAATCTGTCGGTTCAAATACAAACAGTATGTATATTTAATATATAAATACCTAAAAGCATTTATTCTAACAAATAATAATTTACAAAATTTATAGAGGTTACATATAATGTAAATAATATTCCATTAGTACCTGGTTTCTTTTTAGATGCTCTTGGTCTTGATGGCCCAACTTCAGCCTACCAAGGACTCAATTACCTTATTGGAGGTTATAGTTTAAGATTAGATGCTGATTGTGTGTTAAGAATAAGAAGCCCAGGTCTAGTTCTTTGGGAAAGTAGCCCACCACCAGTAAAGTGTTATCCAAGTGCAGCAATAACAATGCAGACTGATGGCAATCTTTGTATTTATCCAAGAGAGGGTGTTCAAAATGCAGTGTGGTGTTCAGGTACTGCTTCAGGTACATCAGCTCGTTATGCATCTTTTCTCCCACCTTTCTCTTATGGAAGAGGTATGTTTTTTTTTTATATATACTCAAAATTTATTATTTATTATTATTAATTATTAATTATTATTTATTATAGAGTTTGGTTTTGTTCTTTCAAATTCACAAAGACAAATGGTATGGGGTAAATTTGGTAAACCTCTTATTCTTGATTCTGCTTACATTTTAGTACCAGGAAGTTATCTTGATAGATTTAATCCAAACAAAAATTCATTAACTATTGGTAAATTCATTACAAATGGAAGGTAAATTATTAATTTTAAAAAATAAGATCATTTATAATAAATGTTTAAATAATTTATTAATAATATATTTTTTCCACTATTTTAGAGATTACTTAGCTATGGGCAGTGAAGGAGCTATAAGATTACATAAAGATTGGCAAAGTCAAACTACTAAATGGATTTCACCAATACCAACATCAGAAGGTCCCTATACATTTGGCTTTCAAGAAGATTCAAATATTTGTTTAAAAGGATCAAACCAAAATCAAAATCCAACTTTTTGTACAGGTATTAAACCAAACGCACCTCGTTATATTCATATACCTCTTCTTGATTCTTTTAATGAATCTTTTTGGGCATGGGTTTCATATGATTCTATCAATGTATTATCGAGTGGATATTTTAATTTACCATCCGATAAAAGATTCACACAAAATCCTCATACTTCAACCCCTTTTTTCTCAATAGTTAATAGTGATATTGAATTTAGATTAGTTGGTTATAATCTGAATAAACTTGCACCAAATGGTGGTTTTTTAGGTATTTCTAAAAGATTTAATACAATTAGAAGATTAAGTCCAGAAAATACAGTTGCAGGGTAAGAATTAATTATTTATTATAACAAATTTATCATACCATGTATTAACGTCCTTTATCTCCTACCTATTTATAGTTATTGTTATATGGTTCCTTTAAATGATATTGTTCCATATGGATACCAAACTCATGGTACTTGGACAAACACTTCAATGAAATTAATAGCTAAACCAATTGCACTACCATGTTATACAAGAGATGGTCCATATCCACCAGATTTACCACCAGTTGAATTAGTAGCTGGTGATGATTTTGAATATGCATTCCCTGGTACTGGATTTAACTCATTAATTTTCATTGATAGTAATGGTAAAATGTTAAATCATTTCGATATTTAAAATTATAGTTTTATAAACTTTTTTATTTTTTAATATCATTACAAAATATTCAATGTATTTAATATATATATTAAAACACACTTATCTCGTTCCAAAAATATGCCTTCAACAATAAAACAATCAATAATCTTTTTTTTTTTTTTAAAAAAATTTATTTTAATTTTATTTAATTTTTAAGCCACACTTACAAATGGCTAAAGAAAAAAAAACAATATTTGTCGCCATTCAGTATGTTTTAACATGAGTAGAATTAAAAAATCACACCTGTGTTATCATTAGAGGACAGTTCATGATTGTGATCAATCATTAATTAGGTTGTGAGATTAGAAAACACAAAAAAAACCAAATTTGTTTGTGTTATTTGTGGACATTCAATGTCAACAAAACAAAGACTTGATACCCACACAATCCGATGCAATAAAAAGAAAAATAACCCAGTTATAACCTATAGATAAACAATTAATTATTGAATACTTTCTCAAGTATAAAAATGTATATATACCTAATTTTATATTCCGCCAATGTATTTTATTTTAATTAAATTGTTTTTTAATAGGTTTCAAACAATAAATTATTAGTGTTTATTTCGATTTTAGATATCTAAAGAAATATATTAAAAAAAAAACTCAAATTATAAAAAAAGATTATTGACTATTACATTATTGAAAATGAAAAACTTAAATTAGAAATCAAAAAACTAAACGAAAATTCAGTTATTTATGAATATATAATAAAGAAAATAAAAGAAAAAAATCAAACATTTGAAATTAAATCTCTACCATTTGTACCATCAAAAAAGAAAGAATCTCCTTTACCTATGCCTTCAAAGATCGGCTATTGGTTTTTTAACTAGCTCTCTATTTGATCAAATTAATAAATTTTTTTTTTTTTTTTTTTTTTTTTTTTTTTTTTTTTTTTTTAAAAAAGATTGTCAATCACAACAAATCCAAATGAGGTGTTAAAGTTAATTTTGAAAACACAAAAATTAAAGGATTATAATGTAAATTTCGCTTTATTAATTTTTATTTCTGTTATAAAAATAAAAAAATCATATGCAAATTTAGTTTTTGTAACCATCTTTTTTAGAAAAAAACCTTGAAAATTTTTTTTTTATCATAAACATAGTCATTTTGGAATTAAAAAAATAAATTTTATAAAAAAAATAAAATATATGTCAAGTAATTAGAAAAAATTATAAGAATTGTAAACAATTTTTTTTTCTAATAATTTTAAATATGATTTGAAATAAAAAAAATATAAAAAAATTAAATTTAAAAAACATTCAGTAAGAAAGAATTCAAAAAATAAATTTAAAAACTAATTATTTAAATGTGTGAAAATTTTTTTCAATTATTTTAAGAAATGATATTTTAATTTTTTTTTTTTTTTTTTTTTTTAATCATAGTTTTTCCCTTTTAATAGTAAAAATCACATTATCCCCTATTAATAGTGAGGATCTTAATTCTCCTCTCCTTAATAGAAGATTTTTTTTTTGTTTTATAAAAGAAAATATTATAAATTCAATTAAAAAATTACTCAAGAAAAAAATAATAAACTTTGATATTAAAAAAAAAAAAAAAAAAAAAACATTTAAAATTGAAATAAATTAATAAAGTTTAAAAATTATTATATAAAAAAAAATTATATATTATAGTTTTTTATGTTTTTTTATTTTTTTCAACAATCGTGGGATCCTATTGAAAAATAAAAAATTAAATTACCATTCAGCTAGTTACTGATTCATTAAATAATGAATTTGTATTTGAATGAGATTGGGAGTAAAAGTTAAAGAGTGAAATGGTGGCAAAGATGGAAGTTGAGTAGTCTTGAGTTGTCTCCCACTACGTGTTATTGAAGTTGGCATAAAATCGTTCAAAGAATTTGGAAGAACATCTGTAAGGTTAGAATTAGAAAAGAAATACTACAATTAAACAATTTTCAATTTATTTAAAATATATTAATATTTATATTATTTATTATTTATAATAATTTACCCAACAACTTTTAGAACAAATTGTTTCTTTTCATTTTCATTATTGATTTTTTTCATAAAATCTTTAATTAAAAATTCTATATAAAAAAAAAAAAAAAAAAAAAAAAAAAACCCTATTAATTTATTATTGTTTTTTTATTTAAAAAAAAAAACTTACCACTATCTTCTTGTTCATGATAGACATCAAGTAAATCTTCAAAATTATCAATATCTTGATTTGAAATTGATAAATCGTCAATAAGCTATGAGCTTGAGTTAATATATTTTTAGATCATCTACCAATATGAATTAAAGAATCTAAAAATAATAATTGATCCTCACCTGAATTACCAGCTTTGGTAAAATTATTACCAAATTTACCAGATGAGGTTCTAGAATTTTTTCTATCTTTTTGGTTCAAGTGATGTATAAATAATAGTGTTATTAAAAAGTTTTTTTTTTTTTTGAAATATAAAAAAATTAATGAAAAAAAAAAAAATTTATAGAAAAATTTTTAAAAAAAAATTGGTAAAAAAAAAAAAAAAACAAAGGTAAAAAAAAGTAATCAATTCTTGGAAAATTGAAAAATCTGAACCAATATTTTTTATAAACATCTTTCATATTTTTTTTCAAAAACACATTTCAAAAATTAAAGAAATTGGTATCATATTAGTTGGTTGTATCATAGTTTATTCTCATATTTGATATGCCTCTTCCTATAATTAATTAAAAAGGTCTCAGATTGTTGTTAGATATTATTTATTAATAAAAAAAAATTTTAAAAAAAAATATTTAAAAAAAAAAAAAACAAATGAAATAGAGAATTGGTTTCTTTGAAAAAAAAAATAATAAAAAAAAAATAAAAAATAAAAAATAAAAAAAATTTTGGGCTGTGTTTATTTATTTTCTTTAAGGGTTGGGATGGGATTACTATTTTACCCAAAACATTAAATGATGATCTAATTATATCACTAAAATATTCTATATCACCTCTAAATTTAGTTTTATATATTCCTAAACTAATATATCATAAATCACAATATCTGTATCATGTTATGAATCTTTATTTGGTGTAATAAAAAAAGTATTTAAATCTTGGGAAATGTAGCCAAGATCTCCTATAATACGATCATTATCTTCTAATTTTAAACTCTGTTACATCTGATAATCTAAGAAATAAATAAATCTTGAGTTTCACCATTAATATTGAACTTTTAAAATAAAAATTAGTAAGGTTTTTTTTTTTTTTTTTTTTTTTTTTTAAAAAAAAAAAAATTACATACAAATTGGTCTTCATCATAAATTTCATTTATTATATATACTATTTTTTTTTTATTTTTTCTTGAAGAGTCTGTTGAATGACCACTAATACTACATAAATTTAAAGTGGGTAAAGTTTTAAATAAGAACAATAAATTAAACAATCATGTATAGAATTATAATAGTCATTTAACATGATATATAATGATGAAAATTGAACTCTAGTAAGCCAAAAAGATGTAAGAAATTGTTCATCATTAAATGACAATATACCACCAATACATTTAACTTTCCTATAATCTATCGAAATTTTTAAATTTTAAATTTTAATTTTTTTTTTTTTTTTTTTTATTTTAATAAAAAAAAAAAATTTCAATAAAAGCAAATATTGTAAAACACAAAAAAAAAACCAAATTTGTTTGTGTTATTTGTGAACATTCAATGTCAACAAAAAAAAACCAAATTTGTTTATGTTATTTGTGGACATTGAATGTCAACAAAACATTGACTTGATATTCACACAATCTGATGCAATAGAAGAGTATGATATTATAAAAAAAAAAAAATATTAGAGACAGAAAGAAATTTAAATGGGAAAATTCTGAAGAAAAGATAAAAACTTATTTTGGAAAACAAAATAATAGTTGGGATGGGTAATATGGTGAATGTTCAGATAGATAAATCTGATCAAATCCAACATAACATCAATAATTAAACAATAGTTACCTCTGATGATAAAGATGAGAAGTTTAATGTTATTGAAGAATTAGATACAGGTATTCAAGTTAAACCAATTTAATATTTTTTAGCAAAACAAACATTAGATATAGAAGGGCAACGAGGTAAAGCTACAGAGTTGGATTGTTTTCTACTATTTCACAAAAAATGAGTACCAATTCATCGAGAGTTTTAACTTTCCTTATAACATCATCATCAGCAATCATTTCAGGCAACGAAATTTGGAAAAAGACCTGTTCAAGAATAGCAGCGGATTCCATGTCATGTTTGTCTGCCAAGTCTTGGAGGATAATTCCTTTTTTTCTCCACTCCATTTAATAGCGAGTTCAATCACCATTAACATATTTGAAATCTAGTAATTGTTTATATAGAGGTGTTGTAACATAGTACAATATGTTGTAACCTAGTATAATTAACAGATAATAATTAAATAAGAAATTGTTGTAAACTAAACTTTTCTACTACAGGTGGGAGAGTTTATACCCCACCAACTGTGGTAGTTTTTAATGTCGGTCATTCAATGAACTATTTTCAAATAGAGAGTGTCGATCAACCTGAAATAGACATAATGGATATCAACAATTTTAAAGTTAAACAAGAGGCTGATTCGAAATTAAAATTAATAATTAATCATTTATTAGAAAAAAAAACAGGTTCTAGAAAAAGAAGTGGCTTCAAGATTATCAGCATAGGAGCCGTTTTACTCTTTATTTAATGGTGTAGTATACAGATTAATAGTACATCCAAATAAATTCTTAAAAAAAATAACAAGTAGTAGCAAGATGTTTAGTAGTTCCGAGCTCAAGTCCAACGCCTTCTTCATTAACTGAATGTGATTTTAGTTGATTCATCACCAACTCCTTTCTAGATGATTTATCATTTCAATAAACAAAACAAATATAAATAGTAAAAGTGTATCTAATTTTAGAAATGAAATTCTTAACGAATTAATTGAATACCATATAGAAAAAGTAATTGATTGTAGATATTATTACATATTTACATATCCGTAAAAAAAAAAAAAAAAATTTAATATTTATACATAATATGTTTATTATTTAGTTTACACTTTTATGGTTGAGTTATTAATCTTTTGTTGAAATTGTCGAGGTTGTTGAGGTTTTTGTTGAAGTTGTTTCGTTTTCTTTATCTTATTTTGGTGGTGATTTAATTGTGGTTATTTTTGATTGTTTAGATTGTTTTGAAATAAAAGTAGATGATGATGATGATTTTTATTGAGAAGTAGTTGGAATCGTTTTTAAAATATTCAGTAATTCATTATGATATTTTAATTGATTTTCTAAAATAATATCTACAACACCTTTGAATGAATTTAATTTAGAATAAAAATATTCAAAAAGTTTTTCTTTAAATTGTCAAATTATAAAAAAAATATCATTATTATTATCATTATTATTATTTTAATAATTATTATTATTATTATTATTATTATTATTATTATTATTATTATTATTATTATTATTATTATTATTATTATTATTATTATTATTATAATCATTTTCAATAAAACTATTATATTCTTGTATACCAGATAATGTTGGAGGTGTACGTGGAGTAAAATCATCATGACTTGTTTTTAAATCTATTTTAGGTATCATTAAATTTGAATTATTATTATTAATCAATCATTTTTTGACCAGTTTCCAAAAGAATAGATATTTTCCATTAATGTTTTTTTTATATATTTATTTATTTATTTATTTATAAATTTTTATGATAAAATTAAATCTTTTTTTTTTTTTGAAAATATGAAAAATAAAAATAAAAAAATTAGAAAATAGTATAAACAAAAAAAAAAAAAAACAAAAAAAAAAGAAAATCAAAAAAGGAAAATTGAAATTTTTAAACATATTTTTTTGCTTTTTTTTTTTTAATTTTAAAAAATGTAAATAAATAAAAAAAGATACAAAATATCAGATATTATATAAAATTGTTAAATTTTTATTTTAACGATTTTTTTTTTTTTTTTTTTTTCTTTTTTTTATTATATTGATTCTCCCCCACTTAATAGTAAGGATCAAATTCTCTTAATAACTATTATTATAAGATAATTGATCAATTAATAATAATATCATACATTATTATATTTTATACAAATGCTCAAAATTTTAAAAAGGTCTCATATTAGTAGAGAGTAAAGGTTCCTGCTATCTTGTTTGAAAAGGTATTAAGTTGCTCCTCTACTAATAATTATTATTACTAGTTATCAATTATTAATAATATCAAACAGTATTATAGTTTGTTGAAATACCCAAAATTAAAAAAAGGTCTAAGATTACCATAGAGTAAAAAGAATTAAAAATTTTTTAATAATTACTAGTTATATACAAGTAGAAAATCAAATATGAGAATAAACTATGACACAACCAACTAATATGATTTAAAAAAAAAAATAAAAAAAATGAAAATAATATCTTAGAAAATTGGATCAGATTTTTAAAAATTAAAAAAATAGCAAAAAAACCTTTTTCCAATAATTTTTTTAACGTAACATGCTTTATTTAAAAATTTCAATTTTATTTTAATTTTATTTTTTTTTTTTTTCAAATAATTTTTTTTTTTTCAAAAAATTAGTGAAAATGAAGATATATTTTTCATTCTATTTAAAATTTTAAAGATTTACTTTATAATGATAGTTTTTATGAAAAGAAGATAGTGGTAAGTTTTTACCTTATCATTTATTTTTTTTCATTTATTTTTTATTGCTTAGAAAAAATCTAAGATTTATTATTAACTCATTTTAATAATATTATTACATGAATTTTTTATAGTTTTACCTTATCCTACCATTGGATATCTATGTAATTTTTCAGCGGTCCTAGTGCATTCAACAATTTTTTTTATTTATCCCAATTATTTTAAAAAAATCCATTTTTTTTTTCAATATTAATAGGTGATTTTGAATATTGGTTAACATCAAATAAACTCAAATAATTAATAATATTAAAAAAAAAAAAAATAAAAAAAAATAAAAAAAAAATAAAATAAAAAAAATAAATTAAAATAAAATCAGTAAATCCTTTTTTTTTTTTTTTTATTAATAATTTTTAAATAACAATTTTTTTTTTATTTTTTTTAATATACTGACTATTTTTTTTGTAAATGAAAAAATCTTTATAAAAAATCATGGAAAATGAAGAAAATTTTTTTTTTTTTACTGTTTTTTTTTTTTGGGTAATTTTTTTTTTTTTGATGTTGTGATGTTTTTTTAATTTTTTTTTTTTTTTTTTTTTTTTGAAAGAATCTCAAAAAACAAGATAAAAGATATTTATTACTTTTAACCAAATTAAACTTTTTATTAAAAAAAAAAAGTTACATTCAACAAAAAAATTTAAAAATAAAAAGTTATATTTAGACAATAATTTATTATTTATTTTCAAAATCAATTTTTTATTTTGTAATAAAACATTTTTCATTTTTTCTTTTTCTTAAAATAAAATGATAAATATGTGAATCATCTTTTTTTCCATGAGCAAAAACAATAAAATTTTTTTTTTTGTTTTTATTTTTTTATTTTTTTTTTTATTTTTTTATTTTTTTTTGAAATTAATTTATAAAAAAAAAAAAAATGTAATTTAGCCTTTATTATATAATTTTTTTAATCTATTATTTTTTTTAATGTTGGGTCAAATTTTTTTGATTATAAATCATAATTGAAATAATGAAAATTTTTTTTCCAGGTGTTTTTTTAAAAAAAATTAAAAAAAATTTTTGATTTTTTTAAAATCATTTATATGATTGATTGCCCCAACTTTTATTACCAAATACTTTTAAAATTTAATGGGTGCTTATGTAAGAAAAATAAAAAAAAATTGAATTGATTAAATATTTCATTAATTCCTATTTTACAAAATCTACTTTTTTTTTCAAAGAAATCATTTGGTTTTTAATAAAAAAAAAAAAAAAATTTATTATATAAATAAAAAAATTTTAATTTATTAAATAGTTTATATTTTAAAAGATGGATAGTGAAATTAATATTAAAGAAGAATTATTAAAAAATGAAAAAGAGAATGAAGAAAAGTTAAAAAAAGAAGGATATAAAGAAATTTCCAAAGGTCCTGGTTATGTTATTTTAAGTAATGCTGGAGAACCTTCTTTTACAGTTTCTTCTTTCAATGGTACATTGAGAAGTTTTAATTTGGGAAATGCACAAGTTGCTACTACAAACTTTGCCATTGATCGTCATATCAAGATGAAAAATCCACCAGACCCATTGGTTTTTATCAAAATGCCCACATCAAAACTTGTAAAAAGTGCTGTATCGTTAAAATTTGGTCCACTTCCAATTCAATTCAATTGTAGTGTGGTACCATGTGCAGGATTTATGAGATATATTAAATCATATCCAGTTGTCGGTACAGTTGAGCAAACTTTAGAAAAGAAAAAAGGTTATACATCTAGATTCGCCACTAGTACAGAGATTAAAGCATCAGCATCAGCAGGTTTCTTCGGTTGTGAAGCATCTCTTGAAGTTACAACTGGCTTTGAGTATGAAGAAACTGTCACATCAGAGACAACTCAAACATGGAAGCAAACTCTCACAGAGGGAACATATATAGTTTATCAAAATGTTCTTGTTTATGCCTATATTTTTACTCCATATAATCAACAAAATATGACTCTCATTAATTATTACAATCCTGGTGTCAATTTAAGACACATTCCAAGTCTTAATGCCTCTGTGATGTTTGTACCAATCAATCGTGATGATCCTTTCACTCTTCGTTATCAAGACGCTGTCTGGGATCCTGTTGAATATGATGTATTGACCAACTATTTGGTTTCAAACCCAAGTAAATGGAGATAAATTACTCACAAAATCAAACCAAAGGTTTCACTTGACTTTCAAAAAGTTCCTCTCACATTTAAAATTTAATAAATATCATAAATTTTACTTGTCATTATTTTTTATTTTTATTTAAACCCTATTTAATTTTATTTTATTGATTATGTCTAACCTGGTTTTTAATTAAATTAGTTTTTTTAATAAAATAAAAAAAGAAAAGAAAATAAAGAAAAAAAAAAGAAAAGAAAAGAAAAAAAAATTAGAAAAATAGAATAAACAAAAAAAAAAAAAAAAAAAAAAAAAGGAAAATTAAAATTTTTTTAACATATTTTTTGATTTTAAAAAATATAAATTTAAAAAAATTTGAAAGAAAATCATATATTTTTAAAATTGTTAATTTTTATTTTAATGATTTTTTTTTTTTTTTTTTTTTTTTTTTTATATTTTTTTTTTTTAATTATTTATAAATAATTTTAAATTGTTTATAAAAAATGATTATTTTTTTTTTTTTTTTTTTTTTTAATTAAATATTAATTAATTAAACTTTTTAACGAGATTTAATATATTCACGGAAACCAGCATTTTGAATTTCACCTCTTTGTCTCTTTGTGTTATTTAATCTTAAATACATGATAAAGAGAGCAATTGTAAGGAAAACACCAACGAACCAAAGGAATAAGGAAACAGTAGCCATGGCACCAACAGCATTATGATCATTGTGGAAAAGTGAAATTACCCAAATTAAACCATTCATACCAGAACGTTTGAAACCAACGAAAAAGATAATGTTAAATAAAACAACACCTAAAAGTGCAAACAAGTAAGCATATGATTTTCTAGCTCTTTCTGGTACTGATGCAGCTCTATAAAGTTTTCTTGTTAAGAAATATAATGCTGGTACACCAACAATCATATAAAAGAGTGCAAGGAAAAAATTATCAACTGCTGAATAAACAATAGTACCAATTGATACTACCCAATTATAAACTAATGCAGCAGCTTCCCCTGTAAAAAAATAAATCAAAAAAAAAAAAATAATAATAAATAAATAAATTAGAAATTAAATTTTAATTATTTAATTTTTTTTTTTTTTTTTTTTATAAAATACTTACAAAGGAAAACGAAAATACCAAATTTAACAATTTGACGATATTCACGAATAGCAATATCTTCTTCAAGGTTAAGACGTATCATTGGATAAGAAGAAGGGAAATTTGCTTGTCTTGGATTTGCAGTTGCAGGAGCTGGAACAACTACATGAGTACCTGTTACATCGGAAGCAGCTTGATTATTTGCTAAAGCTCTTTCTCTAAGTTTTAAATCTTGTTCCCATCTCATTAAAGA
>CM069767.1:2050000-2095000 GCA_036169595.1 Dictyostelium firmibasis
TAAATTAGATTGTTTTGGAAGTGGTTTTATATTTGAACCATTAAATGAAGGTAAAGAAACTAAAATGACTTATTTATTACAAATGGGTAAACAAGATTGGATGGAAGATGTTTGTGAATTGATTGATGAAATGGCAATCTCTCGTAATAGATCTTTGAATTCGTTAATTTCTCATTCTTATCAACTTTCAAGAAGATTGGGCACACCAAATAATAATAAACAATAAAAAAATTATATTAAATTAAATTAACAGCGGTTGTTAATTTTTTAAAATATTTTTTTTAAATTATAAAATTTAAAATTAATTTTTTTTTTTTTTTTTTAATTTTTATTACTATATTTATTATTCTTTATTTTTTTTTATTTTTTTAATAAATTTGGTTAGAAAATAATTGAATGGTTTATTAGAAATTAAATTTAAATATTAAATTCAATTAATTATTATTTAAGAAAGTATAGATTGGTTATTTAAAAATAATTAAATAAAAAAAAAAAAAAACTATAATAATTTTGGTAAATAAAATCAAAATTTTAAAAATTAAACTTTTAATAAATTGATTTTTTTTTTTTTTTCTCTTAATAAAATTTATTTTTTTCAAAAAAAATTATTTTAACACCACCTTTTAAAATATTTAATTTCTATCTCAAGAATTTTTATTTCATTTTGGTAACTAATCTATATACATATTCATATTTTCATTCTTCTACTGTTATTAAATAAAAGAGTTTTTTTTCATACATAGATTTTTTTTTTTTTTTTTTTTTTTTTTTTTTTTTACTAAATTAAAAAAAAAGTTCAAGTAGGTTAAAAAAATTTTAAAAATATTTATCTTTTATCTTTAAATTTATTTTTTTAATTTTTTCACATTGAAATTATTCCAGAATAAAAAAATAGAAATCGAAATTATCATTAATTAATAATAAAAGAGAAATAAAAAATAAAAAATTATAAATAAAAAAAAAAAAATAAAAGAAGAAAAAAATGTAGATCAATAATATTTTTTAAAATTTTAATGATTATTTGACACCAAATACTCATTAAAAATAAAAGAAAAAAAAAAAGAAAAAAAAAATTAAAAATAATTTTTTTAAAAAAAGAGAAAGAAACAACGACGTTTTTTCATTTTATGTCATCATAATTGTTTTAATTATTAAAGAACACATTTATAATTAAATAATTTTTACGGTTTTTTTTATTTTAAAAAATAACAATTAAACACTTACTTCCAAAAAAGGAAATTGTGTGTGGGTTTTAACATATTAACAATCTATTTAAAAAAAATCTTTATTTTTTTTTGTTTTTACTTAAAAAAAAAAAAAAAAAAAAATAAGAACAATACCAATTAAAATAAAAAAAAAAAAAAAAAAAAAAAATCACAACAAAATAATAATTCATTATTAAATAATAAAAATGATTTTTTTTTTTTTTTAAAAAAAAATACAATAATCCATTACTAATAATCTATAATTCAAAACACATATATACATACATATATATATATATATATGTATATGTATATGTGTATAAACAAATAAATAAAAAAATAAATAGACAAATAATAGCAATATATATAAAACAAAAGAGCACATCCAAAAATAAATAACATTTAAAAATAGAATAAAAAAAAATTTAGATCTTTATTATAAAAATATTAAAATTAATTAGGTGTATGATGCTTGGATATATGATTCAACCATTTAAAAAAAAATAATATATACAAAGGTTTTATATATATATTTTTTTTTTTAAATATTAATAAAAATTAAATATTTATAAACTTGAATTAATTTATTAAAAAATTTTAAAACAAAAAAAAAAAAAAAAAAAAAAAAAAAAAACATATATAAAATCACTCAATTATAACAATCCTTTTTTAATTATATATTATAAAATATTTTCTATATTTATGAAGTTAAATATTTATGAAATTTTAAATTAAAATTTTTAAAAAAAAAAAAAAAAATAAAAAATAAAAAATTTTAATACCACTCTATTCACCAATCCAAATAACACGCATTACAAAAAAAAAAAAAAAAAAAAAAAAAAATATGCAAGAAATAAAAAAAATATATATAATTTTTTTATTTTTAAATTTACTTATTTCTTCAACATTTGGTTTCATTGATTGTGGAATACTTAAATGTGAAGGGGTTGAAAGACAAGTTTGTGAAAATATGGGGGGACGATTTTTTCCATATGATCCAAGTGTTGGAGCATGTTGCTCATTTTGTTTAAGCAAAGAAGGTCTTCAATTAAATGCCTACACATTGGAATGGATAGCAAAAACAACATTTGAACAATAAAAAAAAAAAAAATTTTAAAAAAAAAAAATTCAAAAAAAAAAATTAAATTATTTAAGAAAAAATTATCAATGATCAATTATTATTACTTTTTTTAAAAAAATAAAAAAAATAATAAATTAAAAAAAAAAAAATAAAATAAATTTAAAAAAATAAAAAAAAATAAAAAAAATTAAAACATTTTCATATTTTTTCTTTTTTTTTAAATTTTCAAAATAGTCCTTTTTGTATATACAAAAAAAAATAATAAAATAAAAAACCACACCAACCACTATCAATATTAATTTTTTTAATATCAATTAAATATTTGGAAAATGAATTTATATTATATTATTTTAATTTTAATAGATAGATAATATTATTATTTTTTTTTTTTCAAGTAAAAAAAAAAACTATGACTTTTAATAAACTAAAATATGTGGGGAAATAATTTAAATCAAAATTTACCATCAATTGATGAGGATAATAATGAAAACCATTTAATTAATAATTATAATAATACTAATACTAATAATAATAATAATAATAATAATAATAATAATAATAATAATAATAATAATAATAATAATAATAATAATAATAATAATAATAATAATAATAATAATAATAATAATAATAATAATAATAATAATAATAATAATTATAATAATAATAATAATAATACTAATTATAATAATAATAATAATTTCAATAGTCCAAATAGTATTAAAAGTCATAAATCAAGTAAAAGTGCTAGTAGTACAAAAACAAATAGATCTATATCATCATTACAATGCAGACAAATTGGTTTAGGTTCTTTAAAAAAATTGGATAGATTAAATGAAAATTCAGATGATGACGATGATGACGATGATAATGATGATGATAATAATGATACACATTCATATGATTCTTTTGATCAAAGTTATTATGGTGATGATTATGAAGATAATAACATTGAAACATCAGATGATTCTTGTGATTTAGCAGATGATGAAGAAGAATTAGAAAATTTAAGTCAACATAATAATGAATATAATAATGAATATAGTAATTTAAATAATAATAATAATAATAATAATAATATTAATATTAATAATAATAATAATAATAATAATAATAACTATTATAATAATGAATATAATTTTGGAGAAAATGATGAAAATGAAAATGAAAATAATTATAATAATCATAAAGAAAATGAAGAAAATAAAATTAAAAAACATGATTTATTTGAAAAGAATCAATTAAAGAATATTTTAGAATTTGATGATACATTTGTTGGTAATCCAAATAAACATAGGACATTTAATAGATTTGCATATAATAATAGGGGTAAAAGTACATTAGAATCAATTTTAGAGAATTCTGAACAATCAACAATTCAAAATGGTAAAATTTTAAATTCATCACCAATACCAAAAAAATCAATAAATTCAAATATTAATGGTAATGGTAATAATAATGGTGAAAGTCCACTTTTTCAACAAATTAAAATACCTCATTCATATAAAGAAAAATTAATTTCACCTCATAATAATTTTGATCAAAAAAGATTTTCTTTACCAAATGGTGATAGTGGTGGTAGTGGTGGTGGTGGTGGTCGTCATTATTCTTCACCAACTTCATCATTTTCATCATTTAGTACAACAAGTTCAAAATCATCGCCAACAATGGAAATTCCAAGACCAAGATCAAAATCATTACCTCAATCTTCACCATCACCAATTAATGATGAAAAAAAATTTGAAGAAATAAATCAAGAATTTTCACCATCACCATCAAAACAAAAAAAAAAATTAAAAGAAAAAGAAATAGAAAATGAAGATGATAAAAAAATGAGTATTGTTAATTTTAGAGATTTAATTGATAAAAAAGATAATATTATAATTAATAAAAGAAGAGTTAGTTTTGATAATAAATCAATAGATTTAAAAGATGAAGAAATTTTAGAATCACCAAAAAATAAAATATTAAAGAATAAAAGTGATATAGAATTTTCAGAACCAGTTAAAGAATTATCAAAAGAAGATAAAGAAAGAAGAATGTATATTTCAGTAGCATTAATAAAAGATGCAATTCATTATCGTAATCCAAATCATCTTTTAATGATGGATAGATTAAAAGTTTATCAAATTTATTTTCATCCAGCTTGTAGACTATTTTTATTTTTAGTAATTATTATAGATTTAATGTTAATTTATTTCGAATATCCTACAAATTATCCAATTAGAGGTTTTGGTACACAATTTATAGAATTGGCTTGTGTTTTGGTTTTATGTTTTGAATTGGGTTTAAAACGATATGTTTATGGTGAACCAATGGAAAAAAATGTTTGGAATTGGGTAAAAGGTATAGTTTTATTATTAAATCTTATAGATTTATTAGTTGCTTTTATTTTAGTTGCAAATGGTATAATTACAGATATTAGAATTTCAAGATTACTTAGAGTTTATTATATAATTGATTATGATAGATTAACTAGAGATCTTTTTCATCAAGTTACATATACTTTATTTCAAATGGTACCAGTTGGTATAGTTTTCTTTTTATATGTTTTTTTATCTTCAATACTTTTTACAATTATATTTTCAAATGGTGCAACTAATACTCCAGGTTATTATGATAGTACTTTAACATCATTTAAAAATACAATTGTTTTAGTTACAACTTGTAATTTCCCCGATATTATGTTACCAGCTTTTTATACAAGTCAATGGTATTCAATCATTTTCATAGTTTATTTAATATTTGGTTTATATTTAGGTGTAAATTTTATGATTGCAATCGTTTATCAAAGTTTTAGAAAAGCAGTTTTAGGTGAAACTAAAAATAATTTTAGAACTAGAAGAACAGCTTTATTAGCAGCTTTTATAATTATGGATCATGATAAAAATGGTGTTATCTCTTTAGATCAATGGAGAGATATGTATAAAGAAATCGTGCCAAAATCAACACCTTATGAAGCAAATGTTGCTTTTGAATTGGTTGATACTGATAGTAATGGTTTTTTAAATGCTCGAGAATTTTTTGCAATGTGTGATGTATTTGTAACAGGTAAAAAAGAAGTTAGAAAATTAGCAAAAAGAAGATTAGAACGTGAAAAAAAAAAAAGAGATTTTTTAAATCGTCAAAATCAAAAATTAAAAAAAAAAAATCAAAAATTTAATAATGATAATAATAAAATTGAAATTGAAAATAAAAATGAAGAAGATATTATCAAAAAAAATGAATTTGAAAAGGAAAAAGAAAAAAAAAATGATTTATTTGAATCATTATTTAAAAATAAAAATAAAACTATTATTAGAAAACCATCTGAACCAAAAACTACAAATGATCATTTACCAATTTTACCACCTGCAACTATAAATTCAAATTTACAAGATAATCAAGCAACTTGTATTTCAATTGGTAATTCACCAGAAATTTTAAATAATTCATTAAAAAATAATAATAATAATAATAATAATAATAATAATAATAATAATAATAATAATAATAATAATAATAATAATAATAATAATATAAATAAAAATAATTTTTTTGAAGATATTGATAATGATAATGTATCAAATGAAAATTATAAAGATAATAATTTCATTGATGAATTACCGCATTCACAAAATTATCAAGATAAAATTGAAAAAAATCAAATTAAAGATGAAAATTTACAAGAAAAAAAACAAAAAAATTATCATCATCACCACCATCATCACCAACATCATCACCATCGCCATCGTCATAGAAATAAAAAAGAAATTGAAAAAAAAGAAATCTCAAGACTTCATTATATTTATGGATATATTATAAATTATAATTTAAAAATATTTACTAAACATTGGATTTTTGAATTATTTGTTTCTTTAATGTTGTTTTTTAATGCAATTATTATTACAGTTGTAATGGTACATTATAGAAATTTATATCATCCAAAATGGACAATCATTTGTGATGATGTATTATTAGGAATTTCAATTGTTGAAGTTTTTTTAAAAGTAATTTCAAATAGAAAAAAATTTATATTTTGGATTGGTTTTAATGTTACAATAGTTTCAGTTTCTTTAATTGGAAAAATTGTTTTCGAATATTCTTTAAGATCAGTTGTTGAAAATAGTATAGATTTATTAAGAGTTTGTTGTGCATTTAGATATATTAGATTATTAAGATTATTATCATCAACTAGAAAGTAAGTTTTTTTTTTTTAAAAAAAAAAAAAAAAAAAAAAAAACTAAAAACTAACACCTGTAAATTAAATTAAAATATATTTTCTTTTTTTTTTATTTTTTTATTAGGATGAGACATTTTATGCAATCATTAGCACAATTATCACTTATATTTTTAAATTTTATTGGTATTGTTATAATAATTTTTTATATTTATGCAGTTATTGGAATTTGGGTTTATAAAGGTGATTTTTATGTTGGCAATCCTTCTTTAATTGGTACAGATTATGATACTTTAAATTATTATGGATTTTCAAATTTCAATACATTTATAGGTGCAATGTTTACATTATTTCATTTAATGGTTTTAAATAATTGGTTAATTACATTTTATGCTGCAATTGATGTAAGAAGTGCATGGTCAATATTATATTTTTGTTCTTTTTATTTCATTCTAGTAATTTGTGTATTAAATTTAGTTGTTGCATTCTTAATTGAAGCTGTAAATTATACAAATAATTTCTTTTATACAAAACGTAAAAAATTTTCAAATCAAAGTTTAGAACAATTTAAAAAACAATTTAAAGTTAAAAATAATAATAAAAATGATAATCAATCAAATTTAAATAATAATAATAATAATGAAAACAATAATAATAATAATAATAATAATAATAATAATAATAATAAAAATAATATTAATAAAAATAATAATAAAATTAGTGATAGTGATAGTAGTAATGATAGTGATAATAGTCCTTATTTTAGAGATGGTAATGGTGGTGGTGGTAATGGTGGTGGCAATGGTGGTGGCAATGGTGGTGGTAATTATAGTAGTGAAAATAATTTTGGATATAATAATAATGATTCAAACAATGATGATTTTTTAAAATGTAGTTTTGAAAAAGAATTTTCATTACCACAAAATTCATTAGGTGGTGGTAGTTCTTTAAGATTTTTAGATATGACACGTACTCATTTTTCACCACCAACTAAAAAAGTTTATAAAAAAATTTCACCAGAATCAATTAAAAAGAATTTTGTTGGTTTTGAAGATAAAGAAAAAGAGTCAAATTTAATTAATCAAAGTAAGGATTTAACATCTACTGAAGAAGATGAAGAATTTTTACCTCAAAATTATCTATTAGAACAAATTAAAGATTTAAAATCTGATAATGGTTTAGGATATGTTAGTGATGATGAAGTCAATGGAAAAAAATTCCAATCATTTCCGAAATATTCAAGTAATATTAGTGGTGTATTTAAAAAAGAATATACTCAAAGAAGACAATCCATTAGACATAATTCATTAGGAAATATTTTAAAATCACAAAAACAATATCCAATTAATAATAATTTAATTAATTCTAATCCACTTTCAAGAACTCATCCAATTCAAGAAGGAATAGAATTAAATTCAATAGATTTTAAAAATTTTAAAAATAATAATAATAATAATAATAATAATAATAATAATAATAATAATAATAATAATAATAATAATAATAATAATAATAATAATAATAATAATAATAATAATAATAATAATAATTTTAAAAATTCATTATCTAAATTAAATTCATCACCAGAATCAATATTAGATTCTAATAAAACTATTTCTCCTCAATCAAATTTAATACAACAATCTATATTAAATGAAAGTAGTAATAATACACCATTAAATAAAAGTAACAATAATAACCCAATATTAAATAATAGTAATAATAATATACAATTAAATAAAAGTAATAATAATAACCCAATATTAAATAATAGTAATAGTAATTTATCATCATCATCATCTCCACCTATATCAGAAGTAAGAAAAGGTGTTAAACTTTTTAATGATAATTCTAAAGCAAATTTTTCAAAAAAAGATTTATTAAAATCAAAAAAAATAAAATTAGAGAAAAAGATTAAGGAAATTGAAAAACAATTGGAAAAAGAAAGTAAAGAATACAAACTAAAATTGAAAGAAAAAAAGAAAAATAGTATAACTAATGATTTTGAAGATTATGAAAATGATATTGATGTTGAGGATGATAATGATGGTGATGGTGATGATGATGATGATGGTGATGATGGTGATGATGATGATTCTATAGATTTCGAACCAAAATTAAGAAAAACTAAAATAAGAAAAGATATTATAAAACGTAAAGCAAACGAAAGTGTTGGTTTAGGTCTTAAAGAAGAAAATCATAGTTTTACTGATAATGGTTATGATGAAAATACAAGTGGTTCTAGTATCAGTAGTAAAAATAAAAAGAAAAATCAAATTGAAACTGATACAAGTAAAGATGATTTTACAGATATTAATGAAGAATCTGATTTTACTGAAGGTGAATTAAGAAGATTTAGAAAGAAAAAAGATCTTCAACAACATTTTGATGCTCATGATTTAGAAACTAAAATGTTTGGTAAAGAATTAAAAGATATTAATCTAGAAGAAATTAACTTTGATCAATTTTTAGAAAATAATGTAATTGGTGCTGTAACTGGTGATAAAATATCAAAAACTCCAATTGGTACTGATTCTGAAATTGAAAAAGATTAATAATAAATAATAATAAATAATAATAATAATATAAATAATAATAATAATATAAATAATAATAATAATAATAATAAAAATAATATAATCTTTTTAATTTTTTTCTATAACTATACATTTATTTTTTCATGATTATTATTATTTGATAATTTTATAATTTTTTTAAATATTTCATTTAAACCTTAATTTAAAAGTGATCACAATAGTAAAAAGCTCAAATCTCTTTACTTTGTTAAACCTTCTAAATAATTTATAAATTTTGATTTATCTTTTATAATATCATTATCTCTTAAATCAATCTTTTTTCCAACTAATATTGTTGGAACAATATGTTCTTTAATTTCTGGATAACACTTTTTTTTTTTTTTAAAGATAAATAAAAAATAAAAAAAAAAAAATTGATTTTATATGTAAAAAAATTAAATAAAATAATAATAGTATATTTGAACCTTTACTGAATTATATTTAAAATTTTTGATTTAAAAATTTATTTGATTGATGTTAATTTTATTTTATTTTATTTTATTTAATTTTATTTAATTTTATTTAATTTTGTTTTATTTTATGAAATTTTTTTTTTTTAAAATTTTTTTGAATTTGTGTTGAATAATTAACTATAAGGTTATTTTTTTTATAAAAAAAATATTTTGTAAGTTGTTCTCAAAATTTTTTATTTAAATAAAAAAAAAAAAAAAATAAAAAACATAATATCCACCCACAACGAAAAAGAAGTTTTTTTGAATCTAATGAAATTATCAATTACAGTAGAAACATAAAAATCTATTGATGGGAATGCAGAAAATGTTAATAATGGAGTGGTTTTTCCAACAAAATAATCGCCATAAGCATCTATATAAATTGTCCCAATTTTGTTCATGTTGGATGAGAAATAGTTTTTTTTGAAAATTAAAAAAAAAAAAAAAATTAGAAAAAAAGATTTTTTTTCAAAAATAAGTTAAAGTCGAAAAAAATATCTTAATATTGGTTTTTATAAAAAAAAAAATGGGAAAAATAAACTGAAAATATTTTTGTATATGAAAATTCATAATAATCTAGATTATGTTTCCGAGCTTTCTCATACTAATATTTAAATAAAAAATTTTTTCTTTTAATTTTATTTTTATTTCAATTGGAAAAAAAAAAAAAAAAAAATAAAAAAAAAAAAAATAGTTAATGGAAATCTGAAAAAATAAAATAAAATAGTTTTGAAAAAAAAAAAAAATAAAAATACTAAAATGAATAATTTTAAACAAATATTATTTAAATTAGTTTTAATATTAATTTTTTTAATATTTTCTTTTAATCCAATTTTATCAGTTAGCACTAATGAAACTGAATGTTTAGATAATTTTGTTAAAAAATTTAATATTTCAACAGTTTATAATAGTTATTGTATAAATGGTTTAGGATTTAGATGTACTGGTGGGGGTGGTGCTGTCGAAAAGTATTATTTTTATTTTTTGAATAAAAAAAAAATTTAATTTTTTATTAATTCTTCCTTTTTTTTTTTTTTTTTTTTTTTTTTTTTTTTTTATTTAAAAAAATCAAATAAATTTTATAGAATTTCATTTTTTGCAAATCCATTTACAACTAATGGGGAATACGTTGAACCAAATGATTTGATGTGTTTACCATCACTTCAAGAAATGTTTGTATTAAAATAAAAAATTTTATTTAATTTTTTTTTATTATTTAATTTTTTTTTTTTTTAATATTTAATTTTTTTTTTTTTTTTTTTTTTTTTTTATACAAAAAAATTATAAATTATTAATTTTTTTTTTAGTTTTCTTTATGATTTTAATGCTTCAAAAGATTTAATATATTATAAATTTCCAACAGTTAATATATATAATTATACAAATATTAAAACAATAGATAATAGTTTAATAAATGGTTTTACAGAATTATTACCAAATCAAAGTCAAAGTTATGAAATTTCAAGTGATGAATTAAAATCATTTACTTTAAAGTTATCATATTTAATAAATGTTCAAAAGTTTACATTAAAAGGAGGATCCAAAATTTTTATTGATTGTGATTGTGCATATAATACATCAGGAATTTATGAATTAAATGTAGAAGGTGCAATTAATTATCCAAATGTTACAAATCTTGTAAAATTAATAGCACAAAATTATATTTTTACTCAAGATTTTTTAGTATCTTCAAGTTTAAATTTTTCAACTTCACCAAAATATGGACAGGTTACAGCTTATCACTCATTAGATAAAGTTTATCCATATTATGGTCATTTAAATCAAGTTATTTATACTTTTTTTTCATCAGCAAGATATTTGGCTCCATCTTCAATAATTGATTTAACAAGTTTTTCATTCTTTTATTTAACATTAAATGATGTTGGTCCAGAATTTCAAATTAATGGAAAATTCCCATTTATTATTGCTGGGAATAAATATAGTGAAGTAAAAGTTACTGGTGGTAATTATTCCGTATTCCCAGATATAATATCAACAATCAATTCAGTTTTCTCTCTCAAAAATAGTGGTTTAAATTTACAACTTCCAACTTATAATGGTGTTAATAAATATAGTATTGATCTTTCAAATAATAATCTTACTGGTACAATTGATAAATCATGGTGTAGGGCTTCTTTAAATATTGCAAATAATAGTTTATCTGGGTATATATTTTAAAATTTTCTATTTTTTTTTTTAATAGTTAACTATTAAAAATTGAAAAAAAAAAGATTATGTATTAATTTTTTTTTTTTATTATTTTTTTTTTAAAAAAATAGAGAAATTCCAAGTTGCTTTGCATGTTATTTAGCCGATCCAAAAGTTTATAAAAATTTCATTGGAAATTCATTTTCAAATTTAGATTCAAATTATAAATGTAATACTTTTAAACCTAATATTAGTACAATTTCATATTCAAGTTCAAGTTCAATTAGAATAACAGGTGTTGATATTGGTTTTGATCCAAGTTATTGTATTTATCAAGGATCAACACCAGATTCTTGGAGTATAATATCAGTTGGTTTTGAATATTATTTGAGATATGAAATTGCAAACTTTTCAAATCTTTCTTATTTTGATATTAAATTTTTATATCCAGCACCATCAGTTACCTATACTTTTCCTGCAATCCCACAAGCACCAACACCAACAAGTGTTAAAGTAATTAATAATCAATTAATAATTCCAGGTACATTTTTTTCAAGTTATATGGGTAATTTAATTCAAAAAGTTTTAGTAGCAGGTATTGATTGTAATGTTACAACAGTAAATTTCTTTTCTTTAAATTGCACTACTACTTCACCATTACCAACGACTTCTAATATTCAATCTTTGAAAATTCAAACTGGTAATTTAACTAGAAAAGCATTTATTAAAACTATTGATGGATCATTAAATGATGTATTATGTACAAATTGTAATGATAATAATCAAGCTTGTGATATGAGTTCGGGTACTTGTTATACTATGTGTCCAAATGATTGTAGTGGTTTTGGTTTTTGTAATAATGCTACCGGTATTTGTGATTGTGACCCAAATCGTCAAGCTTTGGATTGTTCTCTTCCTTATATTGAATGTACAGCTAATACTTGTGGTACAATTATTTTAAATTCATTCTGTAATAATCAAACTGGTCAATGTCAATGTGATTCAACACATCAAGGTAGTGATTGTTTAACACCATTGGTTCAATGTAATTATGATTGTGGATCATATGGAAATTGTAATAATCAAACTGGTCAATGTCAATGTGATTCAACACATCAAGGTACCTATTGTGACTATCCATTAGTTCAATGTTTAAATAATTGTTCAGGACAATATTGTAATACCTATCAAGGTATATGTTATTGTGATTATGATCATCAAGGTGAAGATTGTTCCTTGGATTATAAAGAATGTCCAATTTTTGATTTTTATTTTTGTAATGATAATGGTGAATGTAATTTTGAAACTGGTATTTGTAGTTGTTATTCAAATTCAAGTTTTACAGGTTCAGATTGTTCAATCCCAGATCAATATATATCATCTGTCGATCCATCATTTGAAGAAGGTGGTCAAGCAATTTTTAATGGTTGGTTTGGTGATATTCATTCAAATGTAACATTAATAATTGGTGATAAACAATGCACTTCAATTATATTTAATTCATCAAATACATTAACTTGTAATGCTCCAGCAGGCAAAGGAATTAAAAATTTAATTTTAAGTCAAAATGGTATAACTTATAAAGCAAATAATATTTATCTTTATAAAAATAATAATAAATTATTAGAATGTCCAAATCAATGTTCAAATAAAGGTAAATGTAATACAACAAATGGTCAATGTATTTGTAATAAAGGTTATAGCTATTTTGATTGTAGTTTATTATCAAATGATAATGGTAATGGTTTAGGTGAATCAAATACAAGTGGTAATAATAATAATATTAATGGAACAAAAAATCCACCATCCGAATCAATTATTGATGAAAATAAAGGTGGAGCAAATATTACAAATCAAGAAGTTAATTTTCAAATTTATTTTGAATCTTTAGTTGAATTGGATTATAGTGGAAGTATGGTTTCAGAATATTCTTTAAAAAAAAATTGGGAATTAAAAAAAGAAAATAATCATACTTCTAATAAATATAATTTTGAACAAACAATTCAAGAATCTTGTTTAATTTTATCAACAATTGAAGAAATTAATGAAAATAAAAATTTAGAATTTGCAGGTGAATCATTTCAACTTGAAACTGGTTCAATTAAATTTACAATTTCAATTAAAAACTATCAATATAAAAATAGTTTAAATACTTTGAAATTAAATTTTGTTTCTTCAGTTAATCAATTACCAACAAATAATGAAAATAATTGTAATGAAAAACAAACCTTAATAACTGCAAATGAAAATTTATCAAATTTCAACTACATTAAAATTTCAAAAAATAATAAAGTTTTAAGTGGTAGATTCATTAATAGATTAATTTCAGATGGAAAACCAACATTCTTGTCAACTTCAATTATAAATAATACAGATTCAATAATTGTATCATTATCTTTACCACATTTTACTAAAGAATGTATAATTGATCCAGGTAATTATTATTAAAAAAAAAAAAAAAAAAAATTAAAAAAAAAAATATTTATTAATTATTATCTTTATAGATTTTTCAGTTTTATTAGAACCAGATTTTAGTAATCAATGTGATTCCAATTCTAATAAACGTAGTTGGTTAATACCAATTACAGTTGTACTTCCAGTTGCAGGTGTTGCTGCAATTGCAACGGTTGGTGGTTTGATATATAAAAAGAAGTTTATCGAAAACCCATTAAAAAAGAAACTTCAAAGTTTTACAAAATGAAGTTCATATTAATAAAAAAAAAAAATGAAATTATTTATTAATTTCAAATTTTATTTTTTATTCAGTTAATTTTTTATATATAATTAAAAAAATTTAACAATGGGGTTGATATTATTTATTTTTTAATATCCCCCATTGTTAAATTTTTTTTTTTTTTTTTTTTTTTTAAGATCCAATATCAACAAAAACAAGATTCTAACTTTTCAATTTTAAAGGAAGTATTATATTTAAATTTAAAAAAAAAAATTTCTTTTTTTTAAATACAACGGTTTAATAATTTAAAAATTAATTTATTAACCATTCTTTTTTTTTTTAAAAAAAAAATTAAAATAAACAAAAAAAAAAATCAATAATGATCCAAATAATTATTCCCCTTTATGTAATATTACCGAAAACATGTTAAACTGAAAGAAATTATTTTATCGATTGATAGTAATTTTTTTTCAAAAATTAAATTTACTACCACTTATTATTTAAATAAATAATAATCATTATTATTATTATTATTAATTGATTTTGGATGAAAATTTGAAATATCTTTAATATTAAATTATTACTATATCTTATAATAATTTTGATTACATATATTAAAAAAATAAAAAAAAAAAAAAGAAATAGAAAATTTGACCCCTTCAATTTTTAGAAGTTTGAAAAAAATAAAAAAAAAAAAAATAAAAAAAAAAAAAAAAAAAAAAGATCACGATTGCTTTTTTATAATGACCTATAAAGGTTTGCAGTTATGAGAATGATACACAATTTTGTAATTTGTGAATTCATAATGTAGGTTTTTTTTTTTTTTTTTATATATAATTTTTTTTTTTTTTTTTTTTTTTCATATTTTGTTTTTTTATTTGCTAAAAAAAAAAAAATTTTAAAAAAAAGAGAGAACTTAATTTAAAAACATACACAATATATAAACCGATATTTTTCTTTGAACAATTTAAGAAAATCATTTATTATTAAATTTTTTTTTTTTTGTTTTTTTTTTTTCATTTAAAATTTTTAAAAAAAATTTTTTTTTATTTTTTTTTTTATTTTTTTTTTTTTTTGATCACCAGTTAGTTATTTTTATATGCAACCACTAAAAAAAAAAAAAAAAAAAAAAAAAAATTAAATAAAAATTAAATAAAATTTATTTTTTTTTCCTTAGGTCATTTATAAAGAAATAGATAATAATTTAAGAATCAATACTCATATATAAAAAAAATATATTGTTATAAAAAAAGAGGGGAAATAATATATTAACATAATATCAACATATCAAACATAATACCTCATAAATCACAATTAAGAAAATATATTAAAAGAAAAAAAAAAAAAAAAAAAAAAAAAAAAATAAAAACAAATAAAAAAAAAAACTCTAAAATAGTAATATATTAGAGTTAATTGTAGTAATAGTAATAGTAGTAGTAGTAGTAGTAGTAGTAGTAATATATTAGATAATAGTAATAATAATAGATTAATAGTTACAGTAATAATAAATTTATAAAAATTTAAATAAAATTGAAAAAAAAAAGAAAAAAAAAAACACAATTTTTTAAAAAGAAATAAAAAAAAAAGAAAAAAAAAAAGCACACACATATATATAAAAGTGTATGACAAATAAAAATAATATATAAATATTATAAAATAGACACATAAATTAAGAAATAAATACACAGATATAAACTCTCATTTAAATATAGATAGTCATCATCACAAACCAAATTATTACATACATTACATATATAAAAAAAATAAAAAAAAAAAGAAAAGATGATATTTAAAGTTTGGTTTTCATATGAAGATGAGGAAGTTGAACTATCAGATTTAACCAATGATACAACAGTATCAGGAATTAGAAAGATCCTACATGAAGGTAAAATATTTAGATTTCCATATGGTACATCTCAAACAGACTTACAAATTGGGAAGATGTTACCATCTGGTAGTGGTGGAGGTGCAACGGCAGATAGTAAATTTGAAAAATTTAAAGCACGTAATACATTAGCAGATATTCAATATAAAGTTGGTGATACGTTATATGTTAGAGTTAAAAAGAGTAATTTAAAAATTAAAAATTTATATAAAAAAAAAAAAAAAAAAAAAAAATTTATTAATACTATATAATATATTTAATTTTAGGTAAACCAACAAATGATTCATTATTACCAACATTAAATATAGCATTTTTAGATGGATCAGAACGTGCAATTAAATGGGAATATGATCCATACACTACAACTGCTCAATGGACATGCACAGCAACATTGGTTAAAGTTGAACCTGTACCATTTGCTGAAGGTGCTTTTAGAAAAGCTTATCATACATTAGATTTAAGTAAATTTGGGGCAAGCGGAAGGTAAATATAATTTTTTTTTTATTTTTTTAAAATCTTTTTATTTTTTTTATTTTCTCATATATTAATAAATTATTATTATTTTAAAGATATGTATCAAAAATTGGTAAAAAGCCAACACCAAGACCATCATATTTTGAGGATGTAAAGATGCAAATGATTGCAAAGAAATGGGCAGATAAATATAATTCATTTAAACCACCAAAAAAGATTGAATTTTTACAATCATGCGTATTGGAGTTTGTAGATAGAACTTCATCAGATTTAATTTGTGGGGCAGAACCATATGTAGAAGGACAATATAGAAAGTACAATAATAATAGTGGATTCGTTAGTAATGATGAAAGAAATACACCACAATCATTCTCTCATTTTACATATGAACATTCAAATCATCAATTATTGATTATAGATATACAAGGTGTTGGTGATCACTATACAGATCCACAGATTCATACCTACGATGGCGTTGGTTTTGGTATTGGTAATTTAGGTCAAAAAGGTTTTGAAAAGTTTTTAGATACTCATAAATGTAATGCAATTTGTCAATATTTAAATTTACAATCAATTAATCCAAAATCTGAAAAAAGTGATTGTGGTACTGTACCAAGACCAGATTTAATTTTCCCTGATACTTCTGAAAGAGATAATAATAATATTAATAATAGTAACAATAATAATAATAATAATAATAATAATAATAGTATTTCAAAATCATTAGTTGAAATTTCAAGTGGTAGTAAAGAAAGAAATGATAGAGATTCACCAAGTAGACAATTATTTGTTTCAAATAATGATAATAATAATAATAATAATAATAACAATAATAATACATTAAATACAAGTAGTAGTGGTATTACAAATAAAGAAAGATCAAAATCAAAATCAATAGATTTAGAAAAACCAGAAATTTTAATAAATAATAAGAAAAAAGAAAATATAAATGTAAAGTATATAATAACAACATTTTTTATTTAAAAATAATATTATTTTAAATTAATAAAATTTTTTTTTAATTCAGTTGGAAACTATAAAATTAATTGAAACTATTAAAGGATATCATGTTACAAGTCATTTATGTATTTGTGATAATTTATTATTTACTGGATGTTCAGATAATTCTATTAGAGTGTATGACTATAAAAATCAAAATATGGAATGTATTCAAACATTGAAAGGTCATGAAGGTCCAGTTGAATCAATATGTTATAATGACCAGTATTTATTTAGTGGTTCATCGGACCATTCAATTAAAGTTTGGGATTTAAAGAAATTAAGATGTATTTTTACTTTGGAAGGTCATGATAAACCTGTCCATACGGTTCTATTGAACGATAAATATTTGTTTAGTGGATCCTCTGATAAAACCATTAAAGTTTGGGATTTAAAAACTTTGGAATGTAAATACACCCTTGAAAGTCATGCTAGAGCAGTTAAAACACTTTGTATATCTGGTCAATATTTATTTAGTGGTTCAAATGATAAAACCATAAAAGTTTGGGATTTGAAAACTTTTCGTTGTAATTACACTCTAAAAGGTCATACAAAATGGGTCACAACTATCTGTATATTAGGCACCAATCTCTACAGTGGCTCCTATGATAAAACTATTAGGGTTTGGAATTTAAAGAGTTTAGAATGTTCTGCAACTTTAAGAGGTCATGATAGATGGGTTGAACATATGGTAATTTGTGATAAATTATTATTTACTGCTAGTGATGATAATACAATCAAAGTAAGTTAATTTTTTTAAAAAAAAAAAAAATCAAATTTATAAAAATACTAAATTTTTTTTTTTTTTTCAGATTTGGGATTTGGAAACATTAAGATGTAATACCACTTTGGAAGGTCATAATGCAACTGTTCAATGTTTAGCAATTTGGGAAGATAAAAAATGTGTAATTAGTTGTAGTCATGATCAAAGTATTAGAGTTTGGGGTTGGAATTAATTAAATTATAAAAAAAAAAAAGAAAAAAAAAAAAGAAACAAAAATAAAAAAAAAAAAAAAAAAAAAATATATAATTTAAAAAAAAAAAAAAGAAATATATAAATAAAAAAAAAAAAAAACAATAATTAAAAGATATAATTTTTTTTTTTTTATATTTATTATTTTAAAATTTTCTTCCAGCTTTTTTCCAGTAATAATTGGCAGAGTGATCATTACCCAATTGGTGTAATATATTACCATACTCTTTAAAAATAACTTGAATTAATTGATTAAATTTGAAAGATATACCAGTTGAAATATTTAAAGAATTATTATCATTATTATTTTGATTATTTTGGTTAGTTGAATAAATTGAAATTGAATTTGACATATCATTTTCTTGAGAATTTTGATCATCAGTATTAAAGTTTGGAATTTTAAAAATATTATTTTCCAAACAACAATCAATTAAAAGTGATGCAATATCGCATTGTTGAGTTTCATAAAGTATTTGAATTACACTTTTAAAATCACCAATTGATAAAAGTAAACTAATAGATTGATTAATATTTTGTGGTTTAGATTGTTTGTTGTTATTATTACTTCCTTGATTATTTAAACCAATACCAGAAGTTTCTAGTAAATGAATAGCCCAAGTTCTGAATACAACAAAATATTCCTCTTCAGAGAGATTAGTTTTTGATAAGATTGCAGCTTCATACCAACGATCACAAGATTGTAAATATTTACAGGCTTCCATTGTCTTACCAATTAAACATAAAAATTGAACACCTTCATCCAATTTACCAACGGCAATTAAATTATCAGCAATTAACTTTGTTGTATTTTGATAAAATTCTGGAGAGATTGATGCAGAGATAACACATGCTTTCATTGCGCGATCAAAGAAATCTGGATGATCTGGTGTTGTATCCAATAATAGGTTTACAGCTTTTGTATTTCTACCAAATAAAATATTCTTTTCTATTAATTTCTTTGTTAAGTCATAGTCTGGTTTCTTTTTTTCATATGAATCTGCTCTATCCAATTCTAATGATCTTAAACAATTTGGTTCTAATAAAATATCATAATAATTTGGTAAATTATTATCTTCATTATTATTTGTTGAATAGCATAGTGGTGTATTTGAACCATTTGAATTTACAATATCAATTGATTGATTTAATTGTGATGCAACCGATGAATATGATTGTGACAATGGATTTATTAAATTTTGTATAGAATTTTGTTGTTGATTTTGTAGTTGCTGTAATTGTTGCTGTAATTGTTGTTGTGATTGTTGTTGTGATTGTTGTTGTGATTGTTGTTGCAATTGTGGTGATTGATTTTGTTGAAGTTGTTGAAATTGACTTGTTAAAAGTGGAAATAAGGAAGAGGTAGAAGAAGATAAAATACTTGTTTTTGAAGGAGTTACAGGTGGTGAAACTGTAAAAGAATTCGGAGATTGATTAATTACTGGAGTGGTAACGATAGTTGGTGTTACAATATTTGATGGTGTAGCTGAAGGTGTCGTTTGGGTTGGTGTTGGTGTACTCTTTTGACCAAATCCAAAGAATGAAGCCAAAGGTTTTTTTAATATATTTGCTGCTGTATTTGTAGTTGCTGTATTATTATTATTATTATTATTATTATTATTATTATTATTATTATTATTATTATTATTATTATTATTATTATTATTATTATTATTATTATTATTATTATTATTATTATTATTATTATTATTATTATTATTATTATTATTATTATTATTATTATTATTATTATTATTATTATTATTATTATTATTATTATTATTATTATTATTATTATTATTATTACTAATATTTGAAGCAGTAATTGGTGAACTAGAAGTAATAGTTGGTGAAACACTTGTATTGTTATTTTGTGGAATAGAAATTAATGTTGGTGTTATATTATTTATATTATCATTATTATTATCATTATTAGTATTATTGATATTGTTATTAGCAAAAGTTGGTGTTGTTTGAATATTGTTATTATTATTATTAATGATTGGAATTGTTGGTAAACATGGTAATGATTTATAATATTCAATTAAATCATTATTATAGAAAGATGAAGATTTTATTGAATTACTAATTTTAAATTTTGACAATGAAGAAATGCAAATTCTCCAAAACTCCATTTCTTTATAATCACCAAAATATTGAGAGATTGTAAGATTTGATTCCGCTAAACCTAATGAATCATTACATTTAAAAATGAATGATGAACAAGTATCATCGTTATTATTATTATTATTATTATTGTTATTGTTATTGTTATAAAAATCATTATATGAATTTAATGGAGTTATAATTGATATTAATTTTTCATCAATAAAAGATAATAATTTTGAATTTTTTTCACTATTATCTTTAATTATATAAGAGCTATCATGGGAACGATTAAGATCTTGTTGATCTATTGAATTATTATCATTTAAAAAATTTGAATACAATAAAACTCTATAGTTTAATAATAGATTCTTTAATTGTAACCATTGAATTGTTGGTAATAGAATTGGAGAATAAAGATAACCACCATTACTATTTGTAAAACCACCACTTGTTAAATGATCTTGTGAATAAATTGATTGAGCCAATGAACTTGAGAAATGGAATTTTGAGTTTGTAACACTTAAAGATAAATCTAAAACTCTAATACTATTATCTGCACCAACGATAATTGGTGAAGATTCAGTTAGCCATTCAAAGTCTATTGCCTTAATATCACGCTCTAATAAATAGGAACCTACAGCAGTACGTTGATTTAAATTTAAATCCCAAATACCAAATTCACCATTAATAAATAATACCATGATCTCGGAGGATTGTGAATTTGGAGAGAATCTAATCTTTTTAATTGGACCACGATGAGTTGAAAAGGAGTGAAGTTTCTTTTTAATTAAATTCCAAGAATGAATTGTACCACTAATATCACCACTTACAAGGAATTCTCGTTTACTTGCAAGACTACTTTGAATTGGACCCAAATCAGCGTGTACATCTTGTAATGTTACAGAGTTTGATTCTATGGTACAACTTTTAACGGTACCATCTTGAAGGAGAAATGTAAATTGTTCCTTTGCTTCGTAACGACTGAAATCCGAAGATAACTCTACCTCATTATCATCTTTTGGTGGCAACCATTCCAAACCAACTATATGAACAAATGGTTTAAATGATCTTAACAGAGTGAATCTTTTAGTTTCCCATAGTTCAAATGGTCTGTCCTTTAATAGAACTACTAAAAACTTTCTAGAATAAGATAGTCTTATACCTTTAATTGGTGTTGGTTCGCTACCACTAACTTTTCTAAACTCTTTAATTCTACCTGATCTAAAATCTACCGATGTGATATAATTTAAATAATTACCTTTATCATGATGTTCCTCGAATGAAAAACATAAAACTCTACCAGGTGATAACCAACGAATACCATAGACTGGACGTGGCCAAATGTAAATCTCTTTTTGAACTTTAAATGTTGACATGTTAACAATTTGAATGGTACCATGTAATGTACCGATTGCAATCAATGATATACCTGAACGATTATGAAATGGATAAACTGATAGTGAAGTATTTGGTGATGATAATGTTTCATTAAATCCTGATACAGCTAATCTAATAACACCGTTCAATGGTTTAGTTGATATTTGATGTAATCTAGGTTGATATAGATTTAATGAACCATTACTACTAATCTCTGATATGAAATCCCATTTTAAACAACACCCATCACCAGAGATTGAAATACAGGTTTGTTCAAATAATGGACTATTAACAACTGAATAAATGATTTGTTGATTATTCTTTTTTTTACTTTTCTTTTGATAATGTGATAAATCCGATGAACAAATTTGATCATAACTAAACATCGTTATCTCACTATCAACCATTATTCTTTTATTCCAACTTGTTATACTACCATCGTCATGTAATGAAAACATTAAATTCGAATTATCTTTACATAATAATATCTTTACAAAATTTGATTTATTTCTATCTAATATTAAACTACCAAATAATTGATCTGTATTTGAATCATAAATAAATATCTCTCTATTTAAAACATAATAAATTAAATTTTTATTAAATAATGAAAACTTCATTTCTAAAAAATCTAATTGTAAATTTAAATTTAAATTATTTTGATTTAAATTATTATTTTGATTATTTTGATTATTTTGAATATTATTTTGATTATTACTATTATTTAAATTATTACTACTATTATTTAAATTATTATTACTATTATTATTATTTAAATTATTATTATTATTATTATTATTATTATTATTATTATTATTATTATTATTAATATTATTAATATTATTATTATATGATAACCATTGATTTGATAATTGTTGTAAATCATTATTTAAAATTGGTTGATTATTTTTACAATATATTCTATATTTAAAATCTAATAAAGGTAATTGATGTTGAGATAAATTATCAATTGAATAGATACAACCAAAACTTGTTGAAATGAAAATATGATCATTTTTAAATGGATCAAATTGAATTGAATAACCACTAAACCCATCTGGTATATCACGTTTCCAAATACGTTGACCATTCGAAACATTCCAAAGACTTAAAAAACCAGTATGTAATGATAATAATAAATCTGGATCATGTGGATGCCAACATAAATCACTAATTGATGATCTATGATTTGATTCAGTATTTGGTAAATATAATAAAACTTGCGCATCTAATACATTCCATATTATAATATGTCCATTAATATCTGCTGTTGCTAATCTAACTAAATTATTATTATTATTATTATTATTATTTGAGTTACTACTATTACTTGATGGTGATAATGGTATTGGTGAATTATTACTACTACTATTCGAATTATTTTCATCTTTATTTGATAATAAAAATGATGTTGAAGGTGATATATCATTTGACCATTTTACAATTGATACAAAATAACGATGTTCATCTAATGTTTGTAAAACTTGTAAATGAAATGGATCTAAAATTACAACATGCGAATGACATCCATATGCTATCAAATTTTGCCAACTCCAATCAATCGCTCCTTTATTATCTTTGTGTAATTTACTTGGATAAATTTTAATTTGTGGTTTATTTTGATGACTATGTGTTTGTTGTTGTTGTGAATTATTTGTTGTTGTTGTTGTTGTTGTTGTTGTTATAACAGTTGTTTGACTCATTTTCTTAATATTATATAATAATATATTTTAAAAAAAAATAAAAGAATAGAGGTACTTTATTTTTTCTTTTTGTATTTTTTTTGATGAGACAAAAAAATAAAAAAAAAAAATAAAAATAAAAAAAATGAAAATTAAAAAAATGCAACTGGTAAAAAAAAAATATATAAAATTAATAAAAAAAAAAAATTAAAAAAAATTAATTTGTAAAAAAACAATGACACAAAAGAATTAAAAAAAATTTAAAAAAATAAAATAAAAAACTATATAAAATTATATTTTAAATCCCACAGTTATTGTTTTTTAAATATCAATAAAATTACTTCATTAAAGTTTTTTTTTTAAAATAAAAAAATATTAATATTTGCAGATTTACTTTAAATATTTATTTTTTTATTTATTTATTTATCAAAATTGAGTTAATTATAAAAAAACTGAAAACAGAAAAAAAATGAAATGAAATTATTGGTCAGTAATTTCAATATCAAAAACTTGTGAACCTACTGCATAACCATGGAAACTACCACCAGAACGTGATCTTGCACAAACAAGATGAATATTTGTATGATTTGAAGTAAAGGTTCCTAAATTATTCCATCCTAGTGTTGGAATATCTTTTTGGCATGCATCATGAGTTCCTTCATAATTAGAAAAGTTCCAACTTTTATTGATAGCACCAGCTTCACCTTCAGAGTTATTAAAGCATTTTAGTGTCCAAGTACCTTCTCTTTTGATGATATGATGAATCTTTATAGACATTGTTCTATTAAAATTATTTTCATTGAGAATTTTAACAGTAACACCTCTAGTTTGTACAACATGTGGCATTAATGAGAAAGTTCCAGTGTAAAAACTTGGAAAAACACTATCAATCCAACCAAATTCACCATCTAAATCTCCAGTGACAATAGTATGAATACCTTTTTTAGCTTTTAGCAAATATTGGTTGTGAGCTCCTTTTCTTACCAAGTAACAATTATTATTTGGCCAAAATCTTTTAAATGTAATACCCAAACCAACATCAAGTCCTACTGGACTGTACCAATCCCATGTTGCTATTTTTAAATAAATTTAGAAATATATTAATTTTTAATTATAGGTTAATTAACAATTTTTGTTAAAAAAATTAAAAATATACATATATATATTAAAAGTACTTACTATGACCTGCATCGTGTAATAATTTAATATAGGCCACACAACCACTATTAATTGTTTTAATTGACTTCTCAATAAAATCACTACGAACTTTAGATAATGAAGGAACATTTGCAGTACCATCAATAAGTTCTGGTGGAAATTTCATTTCTTTACCCCATCTTATTGTATCTTCAAGGAATGTAAGATAAAGTGCTGATGTGTAAATATAATGTGTAACTGTGTATCCCTATATTAAAAAAAAAATAAAAAAAAAAATTAATTTTCAACAAATTATGTTTTAAATGGTTTTTTTTTTTTTAAAAGAAATAACCTTACAATATAATTTGGTTCACTAAAATAAGTTAATGAATCTGAGAATTTAATTCTCATATCATTAAAACTTGCCAATATTAATCCCTCAATATCAGATTGGGGTTTGATACCATTTGAAGAGTTAGATGTAATACCATTAACATCATACCACAGTTGGGTATTTGATTTATGGATAACACAAGCTCCCTGCAAATTTTCAAAGTGCATTTGACATTGTCTTTTAACTTCTTCAGCGAGTGCTTTTTCAACCAGTTTTTCAACGGCATCCATTATTTGTTTATAACTTTTTTAAAAAATATAAAAAAAAAATTAAAAAAAAATAAAAAAATAAAAATTTTATATGATAAATTATTATTTTTAAAATTACTTACAATGTTTTTAAATCAACACCACCACCACCAAAGACAGCGAAAAAGACACTGAAAAATGGACCAACAGCTGGTAGATTTTCAAGAGTAGCTTGAAAGGCAGCTTCAAGTTTATCAGTAAATTCATCAAAAACTCCATAATTAGCTTTTGTTAAATTTTTAGAATACTCAACACCAAACTTTTGACGGTTAATTTCCAATTGTTGTTTTTCATCAAAATTTTCACCATTTTCTTTTTTTGCTTCTTCCATCATTTTAGAATTGTAGACTTTAAATTCATTTTCGGAATTAGATTTTAATTCTTTAGATTTTTTTAAATTATTTTCTAAAATATTATTATTAAATTTTAAACTGTCACACATTTTTTAATATTATTAATAAATAATTAAATAAAAATATTAAAATTTCTACTATTATTTAATTTATAAATATTAATGAATGAATAATGAATATTTTTTTTTTTTTATTTATAGACTTTATTTTTTTTTTTTTTTTAATAATTTTTTTTTTTTAATATTAAAAATAATTATAAAAAATATTAATTTTTTCTATTTTATGGAGATTGGGTGATGATTTTAAAAATTAAGTGTGGTATGGTGATAAAAAAATAACTTCCCATACCAAACTTGATTTTCAATATCACCCATTTAAAAAAAAAAAAAAAAAAAAAAATTTTAATTATTTGTTAATTAAAAATGAACAGTTTACTATAATTAGGGTTTTTTTTATAATTTTTTTACAAATTTATTGGTATTTGGGTGTTTTTGGTGTGAAAAAAATAAATTTCTACTTCATTTTCACCCACTAAATATAGTAAACTGCTCATTTTTAATTAACAAATACATTTTTTTTTTTTTTTTTTTTTTTTTTTTATGGATGATTTTGATATTGAAGTTTGGTATGGTAAATTTTTTTTTTTTTTTTTTCTATCCATACCCCACTTCATTTTGAAAATCACCACCTAATCTCCATAAAAATGAAAATAAATTTTGGGGCACTTCACTTTGAAAATTAATAATTCTATTATTTTTGTAATCCCATTAAAAAAAGAGATTAAGATCATGAATCAATGATAATTATAATAATTTTTTTTTTCCTTGACGATCTCCAAACTGGAATTTTGTTTTTATTGAATTTTTTAATGAAAAAAAAAAAAAATTATTATAAAAAAATTGATGAATATTATTTAGATAAGTAATCTAGGATGTTATTTTTGTTTTTTTGTTCAAAAAAAAAAATAATAATTATTTTTGAATTAAATTTTATTTTAATTATTTTAATTATGATTTTTATTTGATAGTGAAAAAAAATTAAAAAATTTGAATTTAAAATAGAATTTTTTTCAATAATGAATAAAAAAATTAAAAAAAATGAGCTATACCATCTCTTTGTAATTTTTTTCAATTATTTATTCATTATTGAAAAATTCTATTTTAAATTCAAATTTTTTATAATTTTTTTATATTTTATGTACTTGTTATTTTTTAAAGTATGATAAAGTATGATTATTTAATTGAGATCCTTGAAAAAAAGTACAAATAAATATATAAGAAAATAAATAAAAAAAAAAAAAAAAAAAAATTAAATTGGAAATTTAATTGGAAATATAAACTTTTTTAAAGTTTTTATCTAAATTCTCATTTATTTGGATAATTTTATTTAAATTGTGTTCTTTGAAAATCGTGAATTTTAATTTTTTTTTTTTTTTTTTATTTTTTTTATTTTTTTTTAAAAAAAATATAAAAAAAAATCTTAATTTTTTTTTTATTTTTTTTTTTTAATATTTTGCAAAAGAAATATAAAAAATTAAAAAGAAAACAATAAAAAAAAAAGAAAAATATGGATAAGAGTCAAATAATAACATATATAGAACAACTATTTCAATATTACTATGTTAAAGAAGGACCACCAACAATAATAGAAACAATAGTTAAATTTATAGAGAGTGGACAATTAAATGTTGATACAACTCCATTATATGTCGAATCACTTTCAAACACATTACCAATAGAATATAAATTAATAAACAAAACCCCTGACCATATTAAAAATAAAGCACAGCAATATCAACCACAAAAACAACAACAACAAGAAGAACAACAATCTATTTATTCAATTACGGAACCAATTGCAAATTTAACCGGTACAACTATAAATAAAGGAGGAACAACATATAAATATTATAATAAAGATACAAATACATTTAATAAAGAATTGATAAAACAAAATTTAAATATAAACTCTATTAAAGAATACATTGATGAATTATATATTTGTTATACTGGTAAATTGGGTGACCCTGCATCAACTCAATACTTAACAAAATCATTATTAGATAATAGTTTTACTGTACACCAAGCTGAATTACATGTAAAATTTTCAAAAGAAGGTAAGGTTCTAAATATTTAATAAAAATAACAATAATAATAATAATAATAATAATAATAATAATAATAATAATAATAATAATAATAATAATAATAATAATAATAATAATAATAATAATAATAATAATAATAATAATAATAATAATAATAATAATAATAATAATAATAATAATAATAATAATAATAATAATAATAATAATAATAATAATAATAATAATAATAATAATAATAATAATAATAATAATAATATTTCCAATGATAATTTAAATAATAATAATAATATAATAATATAATAAATAATTAATAATTTAATTATTTTTAGCAAAAGTTTATTTAGGTCAAGTACAAATTAAAGAGAATAAAAGAAAAAAATCAGAAGAATATATTTATGAACTTTATAAAGTTTATTTTGGTAAAGATTATTTATGTCCATTAGAAGATTTACATTATTATACAAATTTAATCGTTGAATCACCTTCTCCAAACTATCAAGCAATAGAGGATGAAATTAAAGAAAAGGCAATACTAAATGTAGTTATTCCTTCTAAAAAACCCTTTAAATAAATTTTATTATATAACTTTTTCTTTTTTATTGTAAATAATCAAAAAGTATTGTGGAATAAAGTTTTATTAAATTATTTATAATGGTGGTAAATTTGGGAAATCAGTTGAAATTGTTAATTCATGATTTAATTTCAATTCATCGATTTGTTTCTTGAATTCTCCTTCCATCCAATTGACAGCGGCAGTACCTAAGAATAAATTCTTTGGTGGTTCTTCCATTTTGGAAACAGTGATTATAGCATCAGCAAATTTATCTGGATCTCCTCTAGCATCATTAACAATTCCATCTAACCATTTAGCAAGATCATCAGTTTTGTAACCTTCAATTTTAACCTTTGTACATTCCATATTATCATTTACAAAATTAGTTTTGAAACCACTTGGAGATAATAATACTACTTTAATACCAAATGGTGCTAATTCTTGTCCTAATGTATATGAAAGACCATTTAATGCATATTTTGTTGTATTATATGCTGCATATTCACCAACTGTAAACCAGGCTATTTTTTTTTTATTTATTTTTTTTTTATTAAAAACTATTAATATCAAAAGTATTTTATATTAATTTTTTTAAAAAAAAAACTGTACCAACCTAATACTGAAGCTACATTCATAATTAAACCTGATTTTTGTTTTCTCATAATTGGTGCAACATTTCTACAAATATGTAAAACTGAAAAAAAATTTACATCAAATGCTTTTCTAAATTCTTGATCTGATAATTCCTCACTTTATATTTATTTGTATTAATAATTTGGAAAACAATATTTTTAATATTAAAAAAAAAAAAAAAAAAAACTTACACAGAACCAATAATACCAACACCAGCATTATTAACAACAACATCAATTCTACCAAAAGTTTCCATTGTTTTTGAAATTGATTGTTTTACACTTTCTTCATTTGTAATATCAGTTTTAATGGCTAAAAGATTTGGTAAATGTTCAATTGGGATTTGTTTTTCAATTTTTTCTGGTGATCTAGTAATTGCAACAACTTTAGTATCTGGTTGAAGTAATAATCTCTTTACAATTGATAAACCAATACCAGTTGATGTACCTGTACAATACCATACTTTATAATTTAAATTTGGTTCCATTTTTTTTTTATTTTTTTTTTACCACACAACTTATAATTTAAACAACGATGAAAAAAATAATAAAAAAAAAATTTTTAAAAAAAAAAAAAAAGATTTCAAAAACAACATCAAAGATTTTTTCAAAAAAAAAAAAAAAAAAAAAATTAAATTAAATTTTTTAAAAAATAAAATCATACCACACACCATCATTTTTAATTAATTTATTTTATTTTTTTTTTTTTTAAATTTTGATTTTAATTTATAAAAATTAAATAAAAAAAAATATTTATTATAATTTTATTAAATTAATTTATATTTTCCATAGTCACGACCTTCTTTTGATTGTAAACTATTTGGTAATACACCATTTAATGAATGTTTAAAAGAAGAGGTATTATAAACTCTAAGTACAGAATTTGGAATGAAATCAATTGGTTGAACGATATCACCAATACATAAAGTTTCAACTGAATCTGGAATGACGCCTTTTGTAACTTTTTGATTGAACCCAACACAAAAATCAATGCTAGTTATAGAGTTTGGTATTGTACCTGGAATTAATGGTAACTTTATATCGAAAATAATTAAGTATTTAATATTAGATGGTAATGATTCAAGTGAATCATTAAATCCATCTGGTAATAATAAACACCATACACTTGATGGTATGATTTTTGGTAATTTTTCACCCTCTCCAATTGCAAGATTAGTTATACCATTTGGTATTTCATAACCATCTTTATAAATTTCAAATTTTAATTTACCCCATTCCCACATTGGTTTTTTATTAATCTCTTCTTTTTTAATTTCTTCTGTAATTTGTTGTTGATTTTGTTGTTGTTGTTGTTGTTGTTGAATTTGTGGTTGAGTTGGTTTTTGCTGAATTTGTTGTTGAATTTGTTGTTGTTGAATTTGTTGTTGTTGTTGTTGTTGTTGTTGTTGTTGTTGTTGTTGTTGTTGTTGTTGTTGTTGTTGTTGTTGTTGTTGTTGTTGTTGTTGTTGTTGTTGTTGTTGTTGTTGTTGTTGTTGTTGTTGATGTTGTTGTTGTTTTTGTATAATTGAAATTAGGGAATGTTTTATTAAATCGGTTGTATAATGATGAGAATAAGTTGAAGAATTATAATTTGGTAATTTATTATTTGAAATGATATTATTTGATTGATTATTATCTCTAAGAATTTGAATATCATTATTTGATTGATTATTATTATTATTTAATAAAATTGCAGAGATTGTTTTATTATTTTCAATTAAATTTGAATTAAAATTTTTAAAAATTTCAATGGATTGATTAAAATTTGAATTTAAATATTTTTTAAAATCATTTTCAATTAAATATAAAGCATTATGTAAATTTGTAAAATCATTAGCAAGTGATTGTAATTCAGAATTGAATTGATTTTCAACTTCTTTAAATTTTAAATCATTTTGTTGTAATAATGATTCATTGATCTTTAAATATTCATTCAATTTTGGAATTGTTTGTTCATTGAATTGATTAATTAATGATTTTACATTTTCATCATTTAATTCAATAATTAAATGAGTTAAATGAAAATCTTTATTTGTTACACATTTACTACAACATAATGTATTATTACATTGAACACATATAAATAATAAATTTTGATTTGGGTGATCTAAACAAAAATTATTATTGTTCATTTTTTATTCTTTGACACTGAAGAAATAAATTAAAAAAAATAAAAAAAAAATCGTTTTTTTTATAAATTTACTTTTTTTATAAAAAAAAAAAAAAAAAAAATTTTAATTTTTTTAATTAATAACGTTATTAAAATTTAATTTTCTTTATTAAACAATTTTTTTTCACATTTTTTTTTCAAAAATGTTTATTTAATTTTTATATATATATATGGGTATATAAATTAATTATTTTTCCAATAAAAACCCCTTTTTTTTTTTTTTTTTTTTTTTTTTTATTTTTGAAAAAAAAATTTTAATTTATTTTTTTTTTTTTTTTTATTTATTTTTTAGTAATTAAAAAAAACGAAAAAATGAATCATTTAAAAGATCAAAGTAAAAGTATTGTATTGGGTATTAGTAGTGGTATTGGAATATTTGTAATTAGTGGTGGTATTAATATATTTAAAAATCTTGGAATATATGTTTGGAGTAAAATCAATTCAAATATTTATTATAGAATTGATGTTGATAGTAAAGATAAATCATTTGAATGGTTATTATATTGGTTATCAGAGAATGAATCCATTAAAGTATCAAATCATTTAAATGCTGAAACAGTTTACAATTTAGTTGGAAAGAATCCAAAAGTTATATTAGTACCATCAGTTGGTAAACATCGTATACTTTATAAAGGTAAATGGATTTGGATTGATCGTGTACGTGATCAACAATTTGATATGGGAGCGGGAGCACCATTTGAATCTATCTCTCTGTCAACATATAAATCCAATAGTAGTTTAATCAATCAACTTTTACAAGAAGCAATGACATTATCATTAAATAGAGATATTGGTAAAACTGTTATATACATCAATGGTGGTAATGGAAGTTGGGAAAGATTCGGTAATCCACGTTCAATTCGTTCATTATCATCAGTTATTTTAGCTGATGATTTAAAATCTAAATTAATTGATGATATTAAATCTTTCATTATTAATGAATCTTGGTATCGTAATAGAGGTATTCCGTATCGTCGTGGCTATTTATTATATGGTGAGCCAGGTAATGGAAAATCTTCACTTATCAATGCAATAGCTGGTGAATTAAATCTTGATATTTGTATTGTATCTTTATCTCAAAAAGATATTGATGATAAACAAATCAATCATCTTTTAAATAATGCGCCACCAAAATCAATACTTTTAATTGAAGATATTGATGCAGCTTTTAAAGCTCATAGAGATAATATTGGTAATGATAATAATAATAATAACAACAATAGCAATAATAACAATGCTTTAACTTATTCAGGTTTATTAAATGCATTAGATGGTGTTGCATCTCAAGAGGGTAGAATTCTATTTATGACTACAAATAAAATTGAACTCTTAGATTCTGCATTAATTCGTGAAGGTAGAATCGATTTAAAAATTAAAATTTCAAATGCTACAAAATCTCAAGCTGCTCAATTATTCACTCATTTCTATAATTTACCAACTAATAATCGATTGGCAATAAGATTCTCTGAGAATTTATATGATCATCAATTATCAATGTCTCAAATTCAAGGTTTCTTATTAAAATATATAAATTCTCCTGAAAAAGCAATTGAAGAAGTTCAATCAATTGCACCATTTAATTTAAATTAAATTTATTAATAAAATAAAAATAAAAATAATTTTTTAAATATTATTTATATAAATATATGTACAATTTTTTTATATCTTTTTTATTATATTTAAAATTATTTTTTTTTTAATAATCTTCTCTATTTTTGTCATCAAAAAAACCTTCTTCTTCTAATTCATCGTATGCTTTTTTAATGATTGGGTCAACTTGAGTTCTATTATTTTTTTGTAGTTTTCTTTCTTTTTTAATTCTTTCTATAACTTCTATATGATTTAATTTTTTCTTAACATCTTGATTTAAATTAACACCAATTGGTTGGATTCTACCACCTTTTTTTTTTTTTTTTTTTTTTTTTTTTAATATCGAAAAAATTAAAATAAATATGAAATTTCAAATAATTAAACTTTTATAAATATAAATATTAATAACAATAAATACCAGATTGCTTTTTTGGTGGATTTACTGAACAAAATAATACAGGTACACTTCTTTTAAACATTCTATTATTACTATTTTCAATTAATTAACTGAAAATATTTTTTTTTTTTTTTTTTTTAGTTTTTTTTAAACTTTTTTTTCGTTTTTTTATGAATTTTTTTAAATTAAAAAAAAAAAATAATGAAAAAAATAAAAAAATAAAAAAATAAAATATAAACGAAAAATATGAGTGATACAGAATTCGAAGAAAATGATACAAATATTGACGATGAAGAAATAGTTGAAGATTATTATGAAGGAGATGAAAATTTAATGTCAGACCATAAAGAATTTTTATTATTAAATGATCCCACAAAATGTAAAAAAAAATAAATAAAAAAATACTATATTTATATAAATATGTCTCAAAATTTTTTTTTTTTTTTTTTTTCTCTCCACTAATTTTTTTTTTTTTTTTTTTTTAATTATTTTTTTTTTTTAAAGATGTATATATGAGAAGAGTTGTACAAAGACCCTACACAAAGAAAAATGAAATTTATTTATCAAATAATGGAAAATTTATATATTATGTAAAAAGAGCGAAAAAATTATTTAATCAAAAGTAATTATAATTATAATTTTATCATTTTTCAATATTATACACATTTTTTATTAAAATTTATTATTAAAAAAAATAAAAAAATAAAAAAATAAAAAATAAAAAAAAAAGAGAAAAAGAAATTATAATTCATGGATTGGGAGCAGCAATTTCATTAGCAGTAAAATTATCATTATATTTACAAAAAGATATTGAAGGATTAACTTTATCAACAACAACATCAACAGAGGAAATCATAGATCAATATGATCCTCTAGTTAATGATTTAGAACCAGTTTTAAAAATTAGACATGCATCAGCAATCCATATTAAAATTATAAATGATGGCTCTTCAACAACAGCAACAACATCATCATCATCATCATCATCATCATCATCACCGTTAAACTCATTGACACCAATTAATTTTAGAACGACTAGTAAGAAGGCTTCGCAAACTAAAGAGAATAAAAAACTATTAAAAAGACAAGAGTTAGATATAAAAGTTGAACAAGCTAGAGCTCAAAAAAAAGAACAAAGAGAATTAAGAGAACAAAAACAAAAACAAGAACAAAAACAAGAACAAAAACAAGAACAAGAACAACAACAACAAGAAAAAGAAACCAAAAATGAATAATTATTTATTTATTTAAAAAAAAAAATGAAGTTATTATAATAGCTTTCTCTCGTCCAAAAAATTGAAATTTTTGAGAAAAGTTCGAATAAACAATCTTTTTTTCTAAATACATCATTTTTTCTTCGAAATTGACGAAATTTTTTTTTTTTTTAATTTTTTATTAATTTTTTTTTTTTTTTTTTTTTTTTTTTTTGGCGGAGATGATAAACTTTTTTTTTTTTCATTATTTTTTTTAAAAAAAGATCTTAGTAATAAAATTGTAAGTAAATAGGATATTTAATTGTTATTATTTTAATTTTTTTTTTATAAAAAATTTGCTCTTCTTTTTTTCAATTTTTTTTTATTTCTATTATTTTTTTTTTTTTATCAACAAATATCAAGATATTTTGGCAACCCTTGTTTTTTTTTTTTGATTTTGATTTTTTTTTTTTTTTAAAATTTTTTTTTGTTTCATTGCTAACATATTTTCTCAATTACACATAGATTATTTGATTGCTTTTCATTAAATAAATCAAAATATATATAACTATTAAAAAAAAAAAAAAAAAAAAAAAAAAAAAAAAAAAATAGAAACATTGGGAAAAAAAAAAAAAAAAACTAAACTTTTAAAAAAATAAAAAAGAAATAAAAACAAAAATGTCAAATATTTTTGAATCATGTAATATTTATTTATCTACAGTTAGTAACAAAACAACCATAAGTAAAATAATCAAAGATAATGGTGGTGCAGTATCATTTATGTTAACAAAGACTGTTACACATTTCATTTGTGATGAAAAAGAGGTCCAAACCGAGTCATTCAATTACAAGAAAGCCAAAGGTTATAATGTCCCAATTGTATCTGAAGAATTCATCACAGAATCAGTTTCACAATCAAAACGTTTACCAGAATCAGACTTTGGTTTTGAAAATGTTAAAAAAGTTAAACCATTTTCATTCTTTGACTCTCCTTCTAAATCACCAATCAAATCACCAGAGACCATAGCTTCAACTACAAGTCCTTTATCTTATTTTTCATCATCATCATCATCATCATCATCATCATCATCATCATCATCATCATCATCATCATCATCATCATCATCATCATCATCATCATCATATTATTCTTCTTCTGTACTTTCACCATTATCATTTTCATCAAACTATTCTACTTCAAAACCAACAAGTTCAGCAATACCAACTTCATATAATGACCCACCAACCAAAAAAAGTGTGTTAAATAAAAAAGAAAGAGAACAAGAACCAGTTCCATCTTTGTTTAAACCATTTACAACAACAGAAAAAACAAAACCAACAATTCAAATTTTATCTAACCCAAGAAAAATTGAGACCAGATTATACCCAATTAATGATACAAGACAACCACACTTTATTACACCATTTGATGTTTTGATATCTAATACATTACAGGTAAGTTTTTTTTTTTTTTTCTATTTGCTTTGTTTTTTTCTTGATCTTTGAATTTATTAATTTATTGTTTATCATTTAAATTATTTTATTTTAAAAAGTTTACCAATTTTACAGGTATTTCATCAAATAATAAGTTTTATCATTTGGAACTTCAAAGAGATTCCAAAGAACAACATCGTGTTTATACTTCTTATGGTGTAAGTTTTATTATTTCTTTTATTTTTGTTTTTAATCTTTATTAATTTTTTTATATTTTATTTAATAGAGAACTGATGGACCAAAAACAAATGAAGTTAGATATATTAATAGTTTTGACGATGGTATTAATCTTTATTCAAGTATCTATAATGAAAAGACAAGTGATAAAAAAGGTTATAAGCCAGTTAAATTGGATTCATCATCAGTTAGTAGTTCAGTGGCAAAAGAATCATTAATCCGAGCTGATAGTCAACTTAATCCATTGATAATGAAATTGATTGAAAATCTTTATGTTGAAGCAACTACTCAGTTGACCAATAGTTTTTCAGTTACAATCACTGAACGTGGTATTGAAACACCATTGGGTGTATTATCGATGGAACAAGTTGAAAATGGTGAACGTTCATTACAAAAGATTAATACCTACTTAAACAGTACATCCAATCCATCATCAGCTGAATTGGAGAGATTAAGTTCTGAATTTTTCACTTTTATTCCACATAAACTTGGTAGAGGTTCAGATGTTGTATCAAAGAATACCATTAGAAATTTGGATCAGTTGAATAGCAAGTTTGAATTACTTCAATTAATGAAAGATTTATTGGTGGTTAAAGTTTCTGGAACTGGAACACATGAGCTCGATATGAAATATCGTGCATTGAAGACCAATTTATCACCACTAAGTGTATTATCTCATGATTATTCCATAGTGAAGAATCTAATGAAAGGTGTTGATGGAATTACAGATTTAAACGTTTACAAAATTCAAAAAGAAGGTGATGTTGATCCTTATTCATTACCAACTCCATCGAAATTATTATTTCATGGTTCAAGAGCATCCAATTTCGTTGGTATTTTATCCCGTGGTATGTTATTACCAAAGGTTATTGTAAATAATGGTGGTGGTAGAACTGATTTTGGTTATCTTGGTGGTGGTATTTATTATGGTGATAGTTTTGATACCTCCTTAAAATATGCTCATCCATCCTTAAACAATAGTAAAAGATATGTATTGATCTCGAGTGTTGGTTTAGGTAAAATTTCAAATCATTTAAAAATTAATTCAACATTAACTAAACCACCAACTGGTTTCGATAGTTGTCTTGGTATCAAAAAAAATTCAACAAATCAATCTGATTTCCATGATAATGAATATGTAATCTATAATACAAATCAACAAAGACAAGAATATTTACTTGAATTTACTTTTTCTGGTATTATTAATTCTCATATTAATAACCCAGTCACTTCAATTACTTCATCATTAAATAAACTTGAAATTTCAAATACAATTCCAACTCCAATCCCAAAAGCAACTACATCTATGGCATCAATAAAGGAACCTTGTAAAAAAGTGGTCGCAAAGAGAGAGCCTCCAAAAATGAAGACAGAAAAGACACCTATATGGTCGCAACAACCACTTCCTTCTCAAATAACACAACTTCCTCCACATCAAACAACACAATTTTCTTCACAACCACAATGCCCAATAACTCCAACATCTACAAAAAATCAATTAGAAAATGATTTCTTAACATCATTTAATAATATTTCAATCACTGACAAATCAATTTATCAAGATGATTCAATTGAAAGTAATTTTAGAAAATTATTTGTAAATAATCGTAATGATCCAAAATTAAATAATTTATATTTACATTGTGAAAAAGTATTTGATCATAATAAAAAATCGACATATTCCTCTTCTTCTTCTTCTTCTTTAGATAAATTATCAAACGTTAATGGTATTGATTGTATTATGGGATTCAATGCAAAATCACATAAATTCTCAAATGATATTCAAACATTTAAAAAAGAATGGGATTTATTTAGTGGTGGTATGTTTGAAGGTTTTAATTGGAGTAATGTATTTGTTGCAGGTGGTTCAATTTTAGGTTGTTCATTAGAGGGGGGCATTATAGGTAATGCAGGTTTTGAGAGTTCTGATATCGATTTATTCCTTTATGGTTTGTCAGAGGAAGGCGCAAATCGTAAACTTGATGAAATTGAACAACACATTAAATCGAAATCACTCATTGAAATTGCACGTACAAAATATGCGATTACTTTTATTGCTAATAAAGGTTTTAGAAACATTCAAATCGTTTTACGTATTTATAAATCACCAGCAGAGGTTTTAATGGGCTTCGATATCGATTGTTGTTCTATTGGTTTCGATGGTTCCAATGTTTATGCTTTGCCACGTGCTATTAAAGCCGTTAACAATAGTTGTAATATTGTCTCTATGAGTAGAAGATCATTGACCTATGAAAATCGTTTATTCAAATATGCACTTCGTGGATTTTCAATTAGAGTACCAAATCTTGATAAACGTAATGTTCCAATGGATTCAATTTGTTCACAAAATGGTAGAGGTTCAACTGGTTTACTTCGTCTCTTAATTATGGAGTTCAAATATGTTGTTAGTAAAAAAGATGTGTCACTTTTATTGAGTACTTGCTCTGATTACAGTGAAATAGAAGTTCCAAATGGTAAAGAATGGACTATTAGCGGTGCTGTTAATTTCATTGATTACAAAGAAAAGGGCCAATTCTTTGCCAAAAAGAAACAAGGTTTTAAACATTGCCATTTGATTGTTGTCGGTGATAAAGCAAAAGAAGGTAAAACAAATTGGTGTAAAAAATGTAAACAAGGTCATGAACCAGAGAGTAGTGATTCTCAAGATGTAGTTTGTGGTCCAATTAAATGGATAACAGAGAATCCAGGTCAACAAATTTTAACCGGTTCTTTCCACCCAGTTAATGATAATTCTTGGTATGATTTAAATCATGTCGGTAATGACAAACTATCATCAACACCAATCAAGAAAGATTTAAATTATTATAAATATAGAATCATAAACAATTTGGATGTTTCAGATATACCAGATTTTTCACCAAGATCATTCTCAAGTTATGAAACAAGATTCTTGATAGATTCAAATAATTTATTATGTATTGCAGCAGGTTTTGGTTCAAATATTAGTATGAAATCAATGATGTCAACCTATAAACAATATGTTAATACTCTTGATGATCTTGGATACTCTCCATTACATTATGTATCATTAAGTGGCAATATGGAATGTTTGGAATTATTATTACAAAACAATGCAAGTTGTAGTTTACGTAGTAGTCTATCAGGATTTTCATGTGCTATGATTTGTAAGTTTTATGGTAAAAATGATGCATTCACTCGTATTACCAATGATCAACCAAGAGTTTGGAGAATTAAAGCCAAAATAAGTAAAGTTAAAAATCTTCGTCAATGGAATCTTCTCTATTCAGCCCATAGTAGTGAACCTGCCTTACATGTGGCCCAACCACAAATGGCAATACCTAGTGATCTCAAATTCAATGAAAAAATATTGTTTAGAGCAGTTTACAATGGTGAACTTGAGTTAATAAAAATATTATTATCCTCTCCAGAATTTAAAGAATGTTTCGATCCAATTGGTAATTCATTATTCCATTATGCTGTGCTTTCACCTTATCCAGAGAAGGTCATTGCTATATTAAAAGAAAATGGTTTAAATATTAATACCACTTCAAACAATATCTTTGGTCAAAGTATTTTACAATTTGCTAAATCAACTATTGGTTCAATTAAACCTTGGACAAAGGATAATCCTTCATTAATTCCACTTGGTGTTTCATTATCTCCAATTTATTTACATAATCAATTATTAAAAATTATTGATTCATTGACAAATAATAATAATAATAATAATAATAATTATATTTCAAAGATACCTATAAATTATATCCATGAATATATAAATCACAATTCAAATCCAACTTTTCCTTTAATTGGCCCAAAAACATTTGGTTCTCAACAAACAATTGCTTCACATACAGGTTCACACACATTTAGTTCTGGACAATCATTTAGTTCTCAACCACCAGCTTTACCATTTGGATTTGGAGGTAAATTTACAGCTAAAGCAACCGCATCTTCAACAAGCATTGTTAGACCTTCACCAAATATGTTTGGTCAAGCAGCTGCATCTTCAACAAACATCATTAGTCCTTCACCAAATATGTTTGGTCAAGCAGCTGCATCTTCAACAACTATGTTTGGTTCTTCAACAAACATCGTTATTCCTTTACCAAACATGTTTGGTCCTTCATCTTTAGGTAGTTCGAGTATACCAACCACCAATTTACCCATCACACCAACTGGTGCATTCACTTCAGTTCAACATTCACCAAAAACTATCCCACAATTATTCTCGTCAGATGTATCAATTGGTATTTCTTCACCTAAAAATATTGTTCTCAATTCAAAACAATTCTTAGAATCCTCCATTATGGCTCAATGTTTATACTTGGTTGATGATTTATCGACATCAAAGATAATACCAACTCCTATCATAGAAAGAATTAAAGAACTACTTTTCTCACTTCATTTACCAATCTTTAATTGTTTCGAAGCTTTCCTTATAAATAGAAATGAAAAAGCATTAGTTGATAACCTCTTATTAGCTTTAAAAAATTATGACAAAAAAAATTTATTAAAGAAATAGTGAAAAAAAAAAGAGAAAGGTGGCAATATGCCCACCAATTCCATGTAGTTGATCATATTTAAAAGAAATAGTGAAAACTTTAAAAAAAAATAAAACAAAAATAACATTAATAATAAAAAAAAAAAAAAAAATTGAAAGAAATAATAAATTAAAAAATAAAATAAATTTTAAAAAAAAAAATAAGTAATTAATCAAATTTTCTTCCTTTGATCTCATTTATTTTATATTATTTTCTTTTTTTATTTTTCTTTTTTTATTAATTACATTTTATTTTAATATTAATTTAAATAAAATCTCAAAAAAAAAAAAAAAAAAAAAAAAATTTATTGTCCAAAATAAAAAAATCTATTTTAAAATTAAATTTTAAAAAATCTCCGGTAAATTTAATTTTACCTAATTTTAAAAAGTAGTAAGTCTTTTTTAAATTAATTAATTAGGTTTTTTTTTTTTTGTTATTTTTTATTATTCAAAAAACCACTGATTGAAGAAAATTTGGTCAACCTTTATTTTAATTAGTTTTTACAATTGTTTGAAAATCCGATTGGAAATTAATAATTAAAGATTAAATTAGTTCTTGTTTTAAAAAAATAAAAAAATTAAAATAAAAAAAATTTTTATGAGATTTTTAATTTTAAAAAGGATAATTTGTAATCTTAAAAAAAATCAGATTTAAAAATCAAAAAATTAAAATTTTTAAATTTTTTTTTTTTTTTTTTTTTTTTTTTTTTTGCTCACTCACACTCTCACACACACACCACTAACTGAAACAAACAATTAACTCCAACATTTACACATAATTTATTTTAAACTGACAATTTTTTTTTTTCTTTTGAGGATGAGGTGGTTTTCGTTTAGGCTCATAATTACAATCACAAATATGATTCAACCTCTTTCAAAAATTTTTAAAAAAAAAAAAAATGAAAAAAAAAAAAAAATAATAATTAAAATTATTAAATCATTTGAACCAACACAAGATTTCTCATCCATAATAATCTTAAATTATTTTTTTTTTCTTTTTTTTTTTTTTTTTTTTTGAAAAATAAAAAAAATAAAAAGAAATTAAATAATATTAAAAAATAAAATCACCTTTTGTATACAAAAAATTCTCTCTGATTTGATTTTTTTTTTTTTTTTTTTTTTTTTTTTTTTTTTTTTTAAACACCATACACCATAAAAAATAAAAAATTATTTTAATTTTTATTTATTGAAAAAAAAAAAAATAAAAAAGAAGATCACATTATTTTACTTTTATTTTTATTTTATTTTTTTTTATTTTTTTTTTAATTTTTTTTTTTTTTTAATCATTTTTGTATTTTTTATAAAATCAACAAAAATTTTAAATACCTTAACAAAATTTACTAAATCACATATATAAACATATATATATATATATGTACACTTATATATGTTTTAATTAAATTAATTTATCATTTTATTGTACAATATAATAAAAAATTTAAAATATATTAGTTATTCGAAATTAATATAAAAAATTGTAATAATAGTTTTTTTTTTTTTTTTTTAATGTATAATAAAAAGTATATAAAAATAACCCAATAATCACTTTTTTTTTTAATTTTTTTTTTTATATATAAAAATAACCTAATAATAATAATAGTAGTAATAATAAAAAAAAAAAAAAAAAAAAATAATAAAAAAAAAAAAAAACTTTTTTTTTTGTTGTATAATAGATGTTTTTAATAATTTTAAAAAATGATAAATAATAATAAAAATAATAATGATACAATGATATCAAATAATTTAAGCGATCAAATTAATTTAGAATCAATTATCAGTAATAGTAATTTAAGTAATACTAATAATAATAATAATAATAATAATAATAATAATAATAATAATAATAATAATAATAATAATAATAATAAAAATAACTCAAATATAGAAAAAATTATATTAGATGATTTTAATAGAAAAAGTATAACATTAATTGATAATAAATTAAATAATAAAAAAAATAGTAAAAAAAATTTATTTAGTAAGGAAGTTGATGATGATATCAATAAAATTTATTTAAATAAAAAAATTACTTCAAATGAGACCAATGATAATAATGACAATTTTTTTAATAATTGTAATTTGAATAATAATAATAATAATAATAATAATAATAACTCAATATCACTTTATGTGGATTCTCAAGAAAAGTCAAAAAAAAAAGTAAACGCTGAATCTTTAAGAGGACCAATAATATTTCAAAATTTTATTCTATATACTTTCTTTTTAATTGTAATTGGTACTGCAGAAGGAACTAGTTGGGCCCCTGAAATTAGAGTTGCAAATTTTGTTCCATGTAAGTAATTTTTTTTTATTTTTTTATTTGAAAAAAAAAAAAAAAAAATTAAAAAAAAAAAAATTTGGTATACAAAATTGAAAAGATCCTAGGTTTTGGTTTTTAATTTACTAATTTTGGTTTAAATTTTTTTTTATTTATTTTTTTTTTTTTTTTTTTTTCAATAAAAAAAAGATTGCGTTATGTGTGTTGTTTTACTAGAATTTAATCGGTTACATAAGAAACCTTTACTAAGAATAATCTTTCCCTTATATACCTCAAATATCCCATTTGCCTATATGTGTATTTTTTCCAGAGAAGCTCGTAAGTATTAAATTAAAAAAGGTTTTTTTAATGAAAAAAAAATGAAAAAAAAATTAATAAAAAACTAATTTTCTTTAATTTTCTTTTTTTTTTTCTTTTTTTTTTTTTTTTTAAATCCCAAACCATTAATATTATTTTTCTTTTTTTTTCTCTTTTTATTTGATTGTTTTATTAATTTTATTAATTGTTTAATTTTAATTTTAATTTTATTTTGTTTTTTATTTTTGTTTTTAATTTCTTCTTTTTAAATTTAAATTTTTTTTTTTTTTTTTTTTATTTTTTAATTTTTTTTTTATAAATCTTTTTTAAAAAAAATATTTTGATTTATTTATAAAATTTTTTTTTTTTTAATTTACCATTTAAAAAATTATCTTTTATATTAAATGGAAAAAAAAAAAAAAAATAAAAAAAAATGATCAAACACTATTATTTTATATTTTTATTTTTAATAATTAAAGATGTTTTAATTTCTTTATTATTTTTTGCAAGTTGTTTATGTATATTCTTACAAAGTGGTATACCAGATCTTAGAAAACATATAGTTATTTTTTGTATTATATTCATGATAAATTATGGGTGTTGTATTTTATTTATGGAATGGTTTTATATTGATACCACAGGAACTAAACCTTATAGAGGTAGAGTATTGGCAACAAAAATTCATTGGGGTGAAGAAGCAACCATTTTAGTTAGTATGGCATTATTAGGTTGTATATTTATTGTTTTAGAGAAATTTATTAAATCCTATGCAAGATGTGTTGCAGAACAACATTATCAAATTCAATGTTTACAAAAAGAAAAAGAAAAATTACAATCTGAAATTAATATTTCTCTAAAAAAATTAGATCTTGATACACCAATCGAAAAAATTATGGATATATTGAGATCAATGATTAATACTTCTGGTATGAATAATTTATATTTATTTATATAATAAAAAAAAAAAAAAATTAAAAAATTTTATATTAATTATTAATATAATTTAGAAAGCGAAAATGATAAAAAACAATTAATTAAAGTTATAGCAGTTTTAGGATCAAATAAATTATATGATCCCGATTTTAAATTTGAAACATGTACAGATGATGCAGAAGTTTATTCATGGTTACAATCAATGTTAAATAGGGAAGTTGGGTATAATAATAATATTAATATAACAAACAATATATTAATTGGAAATAATAATAGTAATAATATTAAAAATAATAATAATTTAATTGAACCATCATCGCCAATATTTCAAAAGAAATCACCAAATAGTGAATTAATATCTAAAATAAAATCAATGCCAGAGATATCTGATCAAGGTATTCAAGAATTAATTATTAAAAACTTTTTAGAATGGGATTTTCCAGTATTTCAATTGAATGAAATTACCGATGGTAATCCATTATTTTATATGTCATATTTTTTATTTAGTAGACATAAGTTCTTTGATAAATTTAAAATTGGTATAGATTGTTTTAAAAGTTTCATCAGAAAGATTGAACAAGGTTATGATTCATCTAATCCATATCATAATTCAATTCATGCAACCGATGTATTACAAAGTTTAAATTTTTTCATTGAAAAAAGTTTTGGTAAATTTTTAACAGATGTGGAATTGTTTTCAATGATTTTAGCAGCGATAATACATGATTTCA
>CM069767.1:2097500-2152500 GCA_036169595.1 Dictyostelium firmibasis
CATTATCATTTAGAATTGTAATTTCATGGTTATTTGGATTAGTATCTATGATTATTTTAATGTTATTTAATCCATCACATCCGATGCAATTTATTTGGGGTGTATTATGTATTGGTTGTGGTATGACAGCTATATTTGCCATTACATGGAGTTCATTATTATTGAAGTTTCCAATAACATTTTTAATTACATTTGCAACAACAATCTATTGGGTGGGTACACCAATAACTTGGCAAATTCTTTATGTAATAAATATGTATCCACCACCCATTGGTGTATTTACATGTATTTTCCCATTTGAAGGTTTATCATTAGTATTGGTATGTCTATTAATTCCAAGAGTGATTCGTAATAAAAATGGTTATAAGAAAAAGGTTATTTCTGCATTTTCATCGTTGGTAGCACCCTATTTAAGTTTTGTAAGTGGATTAATTTATTTTAGACTTTTCCAATACTCGAATAATGTTGGCCGTATATTACTTCCACCAGTTTATACTGTAGTTATGAAAATTATTCAATTAGGTCTTGATGTTATTTGTATTCGTTGCGCTCACTCTGGTTCAAATCTTTTGATTATTATTGGTCGTATTATTGCCTCTTATTATTCATTTGCTGTATTATCATTTGCAAAGAACCCAGTTTCATTGGTTTCAGTTGTACTCTCAAAATTTGGTTTACATATTTTTATGGCACTTTTTATAGTTTTCCCATCAATTGAAAATAAAGTTATTTCAATGTTACCAAAATCTTTAATAGAATGGAAGAATTCATTTGAAAAAGGTCATCAAGAAAAAGATCAAACTGATGGTGGTCCTGATGTAATGAATGAATTCGATAGAATGGCATTAGAAAATGATCCAATCTATACAAAAATTCATACTAAAGGTACAAATCTTTGGTTCTCTCAGTTCTCTGATATCCTTGCAATCTTAATGGCTTTAACAGTTTATACTATGGGTCGTTATGGTCCAACCAGTAATCATTATAATTCAATGTTTCCATTTGATAACAAATCTAATATCTTAGGTATTGCTGATTCTTTTCATGTTTTCTTAATTTTCCTTTCAGTTTGTTTCGTATCTTTAATTATCATTTATGGTGGTATGTGGATTGCTTTATCTTATTTCATTAAAACTTTAGAAATTAGAAAAATTATTGCTCTAATCAGTGTAAATTGGTTCCCACTTCATCACTTTTATGTTAGTTGTATTAACTTTATGATGGGTTATGTGATTGTTGTAGTCGCTCTTATGCCTGATTTATTCTATATTCCTGGTATTGATTTTTGGAATACTTCAAATTAAAAAAATTAAAAAAATTAAAAAAATTTAAAAAAAAAAAAAAAACAAATAAAATAAAATAAAACTAATTATTTAAAAAAAAAAAAAAAAAAAAAAAAAATCTAAAAATAAACAGTTTTCAAAATAAAAGTGAAAAAAAAAATAAATAAAAATAAAAAATAAAAAATAAAAAAAACGATTAAAATTATAATAATGATAAATATTATATAATCCCTTTACATTTAAGATATTTTTTTTTTTTTTATTTTGTTATTTTGTTATAAAAAAAAAAAAAAAAAAAAAAAAAAAAAAATGGTTTTTTTTTAGTTCATATGAAAATTTTTATAAACCCATGGCTTGTTATCAATCATTTTATAATAATGTAGTCCACACAAAATTTTTTTTTTTTTTTTTTTTTTAATTTTTTTTTTTTTTTTTTTTTTTTTTTTTTTTTTTATGAATATTATTTTTCGCATTAAAAAAAAAAAACAAATCACCAAAGTCTAAAAGTTAAACTTTTCTTTTTTTATATAAAAAAAAAGTTTATTTATATATATATATTTATATTCATTTAATTTTTTTTAAATAAATTTTTATAAATTTTATAAATCTTTTTTTTAAAAAAAAAAAAACTAAAAAAGTAAAAAAAAATATAAAGAAAGAAAGAAAGAATTTTTTTATTTTAAAATTTTTTTATTTTTTGTATTTTTATTTATTTATTTATTTATTTAAAACCCACCCAAATTAAAAAAAATCAAAATTGATTTTTTATTTGAAAAAAAAAAAAAAAAAAAAAAAAAATTTTTTTTTTACCACATTGTAAAATCATATAAAAAAAAAAAAACAATTTTTATTTTTAAATTTTAAAAAAAGAAAACAATAAAAAATGGTAATTAAAAAAAATAAAATAAAACTAAATTTATATCTATATTTTTTTTATTTTTTTTTTTGAGCGATCATCATTTATTAACATTTTTTTTTTTCAAAATTTATTTTTTTAAAAATTTTTTTTTTTTTAATCAATCCAGTCAAAAAAAGTTCAAGCAAAACAAGGTACAGATGATCTTGTTATGCTTCCAAAAGTTTCAGAAGATGAAATTTGTGAGAATTTAAAAAAAAGATATATGAATGATTTTATTTATGTAAGTTTATTGTTATTATTCATTTTTTTTTTTTTTTTTTTTTTTTTTTTTTTCTTCTCAAAAACAAAATATTAATGTAAAATTTTTTTTAAAAAAAGACAAATATTGGACCTGTATTAATTTCAGTTAATCCATTTAGAAATTTAAATAATTCAGGACCAGATTTTATTGAAGCATATAGAGGTAAACATGCACAAGAAGTACCACCACATGTTTATCAATTAGCAGAATCAGCATATAGAGCAATGAAGAATGATCAAGAGAATCAATGTGTTATTATTTCTGGTGAATCTGGTGCAGGTAAAACAGAGGCAGCAAAATTGATTATGGGTTATGTTAGTGCAATTAGTGGATCTACAGAGAAAGTAGAGTATGTAAAACATGTAATTTTAGAGTCCAATCCATTATTGGAGGCATTTGGTAATGCCAAAACCTTACGTAATAATAATTCATCACGTTTTGGTAAATATTTTGAGATTCAATTCGATAAAGCAGGTGATCCAGTTGGTGGTAAAATTTATAACTATCTATTGGAGAAATCACGTGTAGTTTATCAAAATCCAGGTGAACGTAATTTCCATATTTTCTATCAATTATTATCTGGTGCATCTGCCCAAGAGAAAAGAGATTTTTGTTTATCCTCACCAGAGAGTTATTATTATCTTAATCAATCAGAGTGTTATACAGTTGATGGTATCAATGATGCAGCAGACTATGCAGAGGTTAGACAAGCTATGGAAACTATTGGCTTAACAGCTCAAGAACAAGCTGATGTAATTAGAATCGTTGCATGTGTACTCCACATTGGTAATATTTATTTCATTGAAGATGATAAAGGTAATGCAGCCATCTATGATCCAAACGCATTGGAATTGGCTGCAAGTATGCTTTGTATCGATAGTGCAACACTTCAACAAGCAATTCTTTTCCGTGTTATTAATACTGGTGGTGCTGGTGGTGCTGGTAATCGTCGTTCAACCTATAACGTCCCACAAAATGTTGAACAAGCTAATGGTACAAGAGATGCTTTGGCTCGTACAATCTATGATCGTATGTTTTGTTGGTTGGTAGAAAGAGTCAATCAATCTTTATCCTACTATAAATCACCATATCAAAATGTTATCGGTATTTTGGATATTTTTGGTTTTGAAATTTTCGAAAAGAATGGTTTCGAACAATTTTGTATTAATTTTGTAAATGAAAAACTTCAACAATTCTTTATCGAATTAACTTTAAAAGCAGAACAAGAAGAATACGTTCGTGAAGGTATTAAATGGGAACCAATTAAATATTTTAACAATCAAATCGTATGTGATCTCATTGAAGGTAAATCACCACCAGGTATTTTCAGTTTATTAGATGATATTTGTTCAACACTTCATGCTCAATCCACTGGTACTGATCAAAAGTTTTTAGAGAAAATGGCCGGTATTTATGATGGTCATTTACATTGGAGAGGTATGACTGGTGCTTTCGCCATTAAACATTATGCTGGTGAGGTAACATATGAAGCTGAAGGTTTCTCTGATAAAAATAAGGATACTTTATTCTTTGATTTAATCGAAGCCATTCAATGTAGTAAAATGCCATTCCTTGCTTCACTTTTCAATGAGGATACTGGTTCACTTCAAAAGAAAAGACCAACTACTGCAGGTTTTAAGATTAAAACTAGTGCTGGTGAATTAATGAAAGCTCTCGCTCAATGTACACCTCATTATATTCGTTGTATTAAACCAAATGAAACTAAAAAAGCTAAAGATTGGGAGAATTCACGTGTTAAACATCAAGTTCAATATTTGGGTCTTTTAGAGAATGTTAGAGTTAGAAGAGCAGGTTTCGCCTACAGAAATACATTTGATAAAGTATTGAAACGTTATAAAAAACTCTCAAGTAAAACTTGGGGTATTTGGGGTGAATGGAAAGGTGATGCAATCGAAGGTTGTAAAACCATTTTTCAAGATATGAATTTGGAGGCTGGTCAATGGCAAATGGGTAAAACCAAAGTATTCATTCGTCATCCAGAAACTGTTTTCTTATTAGAGGAAGCATTGGATAAGAAAGATTTCGATTGTATTGCAAAGATTCAAAAAGCATTCCGTAATTGGAAAGCCAAGAAACATTCATTAGAACAAAGAGCTCAAATCGCTCATATGTTTAAAGATAAAAAAGAGAGACAAAGAAACTCAATCGATAGAAAATTCACAAGTGATTACATTGATTTTGAAAATCAATTTGGTTTACAAGAAGCAATGCAAAATGCTCACAAGAAAGAAAGAATCGTTTTCGCTGATACAGTTTCAAAGATTGATCGTCGTGCTAAACAAAAGAATTATGAAATGGTTTTAACCGATCAAGCTCTCTACTTTGTTGAGAAATCTATAAAGAAAAAAGTATTGGTACATACTTTAATTCGTCGTGTTGGTTTACGTGAAATTAAAGGTGTTTCAATCTCAACTCTCTCTGATAATATCATTGTATTCCATTTACCAGAACATGATCAAGTCATTGAAAATGATAAAAAAACTGAAATCATTATTGTATTGGTTGAATATTTTAAGGCAATTGGTGGTGGTTCATTAAATGTTCAATTCTCTGATAGAATTAATTACACTTTAAAGAAAGGTGAACAAAAAGAAATTTCATTCCAAAAGAATGAACAATGTCCAACTTTGGTTGTTAAAAAAGGTGGTAAAGGTTTAATTGGTACAATTTCAACAGGTTTACCAAGTTCAACTGATTCAACTCCAAAAAATTATAATCCAAATTCAATGTCACAAGCTTCATCTCGTCCAGCTCCACAACAAAGTGCTGGTAGAGGTAGAGGTATGCCACAAGCAAATCCACAACAACAACAACAGCAACAATCAAGACCAATGCCACAACCACAAGGTGGTGGTGGTGCTCGTCCAATGCCACAACCACAACAACAACAACAACAACCACAACAACAAAGTGTTCAACGTCCAATGGGTGCACCACAACAAGGTGGAGCTCCACAACAAGGTGGTGGTCGTCAATTACCACAACCAACTCAACAAGGTGGTGCTCCAGGTGGTAGAGGTGTACCAATGGGTAGAGGTGCTGGAGGTGGCCCAGCTGGCGCAGGCGGTAGACCTTTACCAACTGTTGCTAAACCAGCTCCACAACCATCAAGACCAACCGCAAAAGCTCTCTATGATTATGATGCTAGCTCAACCGATGAATTATCATTTAAAGAAGGTGATGTAATCTTTATCGTTCAAAAAGATAATGGTGGTTGGACTCAAGGAGAATTAAAATCTGGTCAAAAAGGTTGGGCTCCAACAAATTATTTACAATATAATTAATAAAAAAAAAATAAAAATAAAAATAAAAACAAAAAATAAAAATAAAATAGATGTACAACAATAAAAAAAAAAAATTTTAAAAAAAAAATATATTAATGATGATATTTTTATTGTAGATGTTCATATTGAAACATACTTTTTTTTTTTTTTTTTTGTTTCAATAATATTTTTATTTTAATTCTTTAATTTTTTTATTTTAATAAATAAATAATGTTACAATTTTTTAATTTTTCATTTTTTTTCTTTTTTTTTTAAAAACAAATGGGTACACCTTGATTTGGAATTATAACTTTAATACCATGATTATTAATTTCTTGTAATTGTTGATAAACCATACGTTGTGAGGTTAAATAGTATTGATTTACACCAACTTGAGGTTTAATATGTTCAATAATTAATTTAACATGTTTTAAATTTGTTTTTGGAGGTGAAGTTTGAATTGAATTCTCTAACAAAGAATCCATTAATTTCATAATATCTTTTGGACGTAAATGACCGTATAAAGCGGCATCGGCAACGTCATTTGTAAATGAAGATTCTAAATAAACAGCTTTAAGTTTATCAATTTTAACATTTCTCCAAACTTGTAAAATCTTATATTCCCAATCACATTTTGTAGTTGATATACCAGTATCAGAAAAGAATACAATTTGTTCACCACTGGTTGAATCGGTTAAAATAAAAGCAGTTGAAGTTAAGGTATCATGACAAATTTCAAATGATTTTACATTTTGATTGAATGGAAATTCATTTTGAACCTTGGAAACGTATTTATCAGCATATGGAGTTAAATCTTTTAGAGAGTATTGATTACCATTGCCCACGAAAAAATAAGAATAACGACCATAGAGTGGTAAATTTGGCCAAACAGCACCATTAAATAAATCACCTGCAATAGAGGTTAAAGTATCTGAAATACCAATGATTGGTTTTTTTTGATCTGGTACTGAACTTATATTTTTAAAATCAGCAATATAACCCATTTTATAAAGCATTTCTATGCAACCTCTATAAATTTCAGGTTGACCAACCTCAATAACATTTTTCTTTGGTGATAATTGATCTTCTGCAGATTCAACAATTAATCCACCTACATGATCCAAATGACTATGACCAATAAAATAACCTTGGATATGATTTTTAATAAACCATGTTGCTCTTTGCTCTGGTAATGTTGCCCATGGTGGATAAGTAATATTAAAAATTGAATTAAAATCTTGAAGCATTGTTAATCTTCTAACACCTTGCCAAACAGTACCAGCATCTAATCCAATAAATAATGATGATCCTTTTTTTGTTAATAAAAATGAAGATAAACTACCCTCATCCAATCCACCTGTAACTCCTAATGGTACAGTTATATATGATGCATTTTTACAATTTTCTTCTGAATATCCACCACTATAATAGTTTAAATTTTCCGGAATATAATAATCTTTTAATTCACTAAATAAATTTCCAGAATTTATAATTCTTGACCCATAATTAATTTTAATGAATAATATTAAAATTAAAATTAAATTATATAATTTCATTATTTTAAATAGATTTATTTTATTTATATATATATATATATATTTTTTTTAAAGATTTAATAATTTTATTATTTTTTTTTTTTTTAAGATTTATTATTTTTTTTTTTTAAAGATTTTATATTATTTTTTTTTTTTTTTTTTTTTTTTTGAAGATTTAATATTATTTTTTTTTTTTTGAAGATTAATTATTTTTTTTTATGAAAAATGAAAAAGAAAAAAGAAAAAAAAATAGATTTATATTTTTTTTTTTTTTTTTTTAATTAATATTATTTTTTTTAAAATTACAAAAAGTTTATTCGAATATTTTAATTTTTTTATTTTTTATTTTTTTTTTTTTGTACTGATTCAAATTTTATTGTACAATGATTAAAAAAAAAAAGCAAGGTTGAAAAGAACAACCACAAAAAAAAAAAAAAAAAAAAATATTAATAAAAAAATAAAAATAAAAATTGATTAATAAATTACAAATTTTAAAAATAAAAAAAAATATTTTTAAAAATAAAAAAAAACCAGAAAATAAAAAAAAATAAAAAAAAGGTAACCTAAAAATAAAATATTTTTTTTGATTATTCCCTAAAAATAAAATTTAATTATATGTATGTCATAGAATGAAAATAAAAAAATAAAAAAAAAAAAAAAAAAACAACAAAAATAACAATAAAAGATTTTTGTGTATATCATAGAACAAACACAACACAAAAAACTGTATCGTGCAGGTGTATTGTGATACTATTGAGTGTGGTAAAGTGAGTGTGGTGTTCAAATTAAAAAAAAATATTTTAAAAAAAAAAATAATAAAATAATGTAATTATTAATAATAAAAAAAAAAAAAAAAAAAAAAAAAAAAAAAAAAAAAAAAAAAAAACTAATATTATTAAATATAAAAATAGAGATGATTAATTAAATCACATCATCCTTTAAATTAGACCTCATATTAATGAAAATAAAAAAAAAAAAAAAACATCTGGTGCGTGTGGGTTTTTTTTTTTTTTTTTTTTTTTTTAAAATTAGATGGATGTGATTAAAAAACATTTTTTCATATGAATATATTTTTTTTTTTTTTTTTTTTAGACCCCTCCCTAATTAGTTTTAATTTTTATTTTTTTAAAAATAATTAATAATAAAAAAAAAAAAAAAAAATAGATTTTGATAGTTTTAAAAATTTAAAAATAGAGTTTGATAAATTTAGAAAATAAATACCATGGTCATTAAAATTAAAATAAGTTAATTTTTTTTGTTCACAAAAAACATATAATATTTAAAAAAATCAAAATAAAATGGTAGTAAATTAAAAAAAAAAAAAAAAAAAAAAAACAACCATCATAAATTTTTAAAAGGTTTAATTTTCATTTAGATTTACATTTATTTTTTATAAAAAAAAAAAAAGTAAATAGTAAACAATGTCGAAAACAAAAAATAGATATAAGTTGGTCAACCAGATTTTTTTTTTTCAAACCTTTTCTAATTTTTTAAAAAAAAAAAAAAACAACACCAAAAAAAAAATTCAAATAATTTAAACTAAAAATAAAAAAAAATTTATAAAATGAAAAAATTGATTAATCAATATTATTATTTAAGATAATAGATAATTTTCATCAAATCATTTTTATTCATCTAAAAATAGAATAATAATTTTTATTTTTTATTTTTTTTATTTTTTTTATTTTTTTTTTCGCTCAATCAAAAATTTTTAATTTTAAAGCTTGACCTAAATCTTTATTTAATAATGATTGACTAATTAATTTATAAGATTCAATTTTTAAACAAGAAAAAGTTAATCTATCCTTATAACCAATATCTTTTGCCAATTTAATTGATTCCTCTAAAATTGTTGAAGGATTTGAAGTTTTATCAACCAATTGTAATTTTTCTGCATCTAAACCACCATATCTTTTACCCATTAAAACGAAATCTCTATAGAGACAAGGATTATTTATTTTACACTTCATCGTATCGATTAAACCAGGTGGTAATGGTATGTTATTATCGATTGCATTTACACAAATGAAACCTTTATTATCATTCATTACTCTAAAATCATGTGCCAATGAGAATATTGCTCCACCAGCATATGAATGACCATTTATACATGATATAGTTGGTATTGGGAACATTAATATCCTCTCTAATAAAACACTTAAATCATAGAGTAAATTAAAGAAACTTGATTTTCCTCTTGGTTTAACCCATTCTAAATCTAATCCTAATGAATAATACTTTGATTCATTTGTACCTGTTGTTATTAAACAGCAACAATCATCTATTGATTCAATATAATCTAATGCTTGATTAATATATTTTAAATTTATTGGATTAAATCTATTTTCATTATCATTCATTCTTAATAATAATATTTTCTTATTATTTTCTTTTTCTTTTTTTTTTTCATTTTCATTTTGTTGTTTTTCTACAATTATTTCATCTTCTGTATATTCTTCAACACTAAATTTACCAAATTCTTTTTTATTAATCCATTTCATTCTTTTTTATAACTATTTTGAAAAAAACAAAAAAAATAAAAAAAAATAAAATAAATAAAAAATAAATAATAATTATGTTTATTTCTCGCTAAAAAAATAAAAAAAATAGAAAAAAATAGAAAAAATTAAAAAAAATTACAAAAAAAAAAAAAAAAAAAAAATTTTAAAAAAATTATATATTAAAATAAAATATTTATTACATTATATTAATATTTTTTTTTTCATTTTATAATATTAATTTTTTTTTTTTTTTTTTTTTTTTTTTTTTTTTTTTTTTTTTTTTTTTTCAATTAAAATAATAAAAATGGTGGTGTGTTTCCACCAAAACTACTCAAAGAATTTAAATTTTAATTATCTTTCAAACTTTTCATTCTAAAATCTGTTCTCATTAAATCTATGATAAAGTAAAACATTCAATAAGCTGACCTGTTATATAAAGAAATGAATCATTAAGATACAACTACAAAAGAACCCAATTTTCACTAAGTTGATTGGGGTGCTTTTAATAAAAGGATTAAAAATTTTTTACTTTAATAACCTCCAATTTCCTCCTCCTATAATAAATTTTAAAAAAAAATAAAATTAATACTATTATTATTAATCATTATTGTGTTAATGTTTATTCTTGGATTAATTTTTTTATACTTTGGTGAATTAATGTAAAAAAAAGCTTTAAATGAGGATTAAAAAAAAAGTAACTTTGTTCTCTACAAATAGTATTTCTTCACGTTTTTTTTTTATTTTTTTTTTTATTTTTTTTTTTTGTAGTTTAATAAAAAAAAATTGACATTATAAAACGAAAAACAGTTATTGAATAAATTTTATTATAAAATTTTTTTTTTAAAATTAAATGTTTTAATGGTTGCACATCTTCACTCTTAAAAAGTTTGCCAAGTGTATTAAATAAAAAACAGATATTCCCAACAAAAAAATAATTAATAATAATACCAAACTCTGAAAACTATTTTTTTTTTTTGTATTTAATAATTTTGGGTTTTTTAAAAACCTAAAAAACTAGGAAAAAAGTTTTTTTTTTTTTTTTTTTGTTTTTTTTATTTCCACTCCACTTCTGATTACAAAAAAAAAAAAAGAAAAAAAAAGAAAAAAAAAGAAAAAAAGATTTTTTTTATAATCAAAGAAATAAAGGTAAAAATTTTTTTCTATATTTCTATTTTTTTTTTTTTTGTTTGTTTGTTTGTTTTTTATAATTATTATTTTAAATTTTTTTTCACTTTATTTTTTTTTTATACACAATTGAATCTATTAATAATTTGCCACCTCAACCGCTTTCCACCGTCAAACTTAAAATAATTTAATGAAAAAAAACATAAAATATCTTTTTTTTTTAAAATTTATTTATTTTTAATTTGTTTTTTTTTTTGATGATTTTTTTTTTTAACTTTTGGATTTTTTTTTTGTTTTTTAAACTTATTTTTTTTTTTTTTTTTTTTTTTTTTTTTTTTTGCACTGTGTGTTACCTTGTTATTTATACATAATTTTTTTTTTATTTCTTTATTTATTTATTTTTTTTAAAACTTTTTTTTATTTTTTTTTTAAAATTTAAATACTCATATAAAATCATTCAAAATTCAATTTAAATAGTAAAATAAATATTAAAAAAATGGGTCAAGATAATATTTCAAATGTTGATCAACAATCAAACTCTCAACCATCACCACCACCACAACAACAACAACAACAACAACCACAACAACAAGGATATCCACCACAACAACAACAAGGATATCCACCACAACAAGGATACCCACCACAACAAGGATACCCACCACAACAAGGATACCCACCACAACAAGGATACCCACCACAACAAGGATACCCTCCACAGCAAGGATACCCACCACAACAATATCCACCACAACAATATCCACAACAATATCCACCACAACAATATCCAGCCCCAGTTGGTGCTCCACAACAACCATATATGGCTACTCAACAAGTTGTAGTCCAACAAGTTTATGTTCAACCAACTTTTGGTGTTGTGTAAGATATCTTAATATCAGAAAATATCTATTGGTTTATTAATACATTAATTATTATTATTATTATTATTATTATTATTATTATTATTATTATTATTATTATTATTATTATTATTATTATTATTATTATTATTATTATTATTATTATTATTATTATTATTATTATTATTATTATTATTATTATTATTATTATTATTATTATTATTATTATTATTATTATTATTATTATTATTATTATTATTATTATTATTATTATTATTATTATTATTATTATTATTATTATTATTATTATTATTATTATTATTATTATTATTATTATTATTATTATTATTATTATTATTATTATTATTATTTATTTTTAAAAATTAATAAATTTTTAGATCAGTTGATTGTGTTTGCCAATTTTGTCAAACTCGTATGGATACAAAAATTAGTCATAAATCAGGTTCAATGGTTTGGTTAGTTTGTGTTTTATTAATTATCTTTGGTTGTTGGTTAGGTTGTTGTTTAATTCCATTCGGTATTGATTCATTAAAAGATGTTCAACACAAATGTCAACATTGTAAGAAAGTTGTACGTATCATTTTTTTATTATTATTATTATTTTTTAGAAAAAAATAATTGTACTAATTCATTTTCAATTAATAGTTATACCGTTTCGATAGAATGAGTGGCAAATAAATAATTAATTTTAGAATTAAAAAAGAGATTTGTAAATTTTAAAAAAAAAAAAAAAAAAAAAAAAAAAAAAAAAAAAAAATTTAAGAGCTTAAGATATCACAACTACTTATATAATTTTCAAATAAATTGCATATTTATTATACTATTTTTATTGATCAAATCAATATTTTTTCTTTAAATTATAATAGAATTATTAATAATTTTAAACATACACTTTTTTTTAATTTTTTATTTATTTTATTTTATTTTATTTTATTTTATTTTATTTATAAAATAATAATTAAAATGATTAAATTTAATAAAATGAAAATGAAATTTGTTTTTAAATTAATTGAAAAAGATGATGGATTATTACCTGAATTAATTGTTTCATTTTTTTTATCCCTACTTTCTTCAAAACTATCAACACTGCTGGTATTATTATTTATAATAATTTCATCATCACTATTATTGAAAATATTATAAATATAATTAGTAGCTGATATTGAATAATGGATTAAATTTGAAACATTAAAATCTAAAAGTTTTGGAACTTGACAGATTGAATATTGTTCAATTTCTTTAAAACTACATGTTGATTGTTTATTTATAAATCCTTTTGAAAATTCAATGACATTGATTTCACTTGAATTTGAAAATGATAATTTAAACAGAGCATTATTAATAAATGATCCAAATATTGTTACTTGACCACCATTCACAGGTAGTTCACTTACATTATCAATTATTGGTTGAATTAATAATGAAGAGTTAATTATTGTTGTTGGTGTTGATAATAGAAACATTGAATTATAATCATTATCTAATACATCAGGTATTGTTGCTTCTATTATTTGGTCATTAAATTTAGTAATTACCATAGGTATATGATTATTGGACATGTTTAAAGAAACCTTTAACATAGATGAATCAATACCAGTTTCACTAGTTTCCATTATTAACGTTTTAAATGATTGAGTTAATTTTTTAATAATTGGTGAACGAAATGTAATGTTAAATGGTATTCTAATTTCAAATTTACCATTTGTAATTTTAAATTCTCTTTCATTTGATAAAAATCCAATACCATTGAATGAAAAACATGTATTCTGAGCATCTTGATCTTCATCATCATCATTATTTTTTTCATTTTCATCTTGTTCTTGTGTTTGAGTTACTTTTATATTATCAATTTTTAATGAACCATAGGTAATGTTAACAATTGGACCAAAATGATTACCACAAACTTTTATTGGTATTGATTTTGTTGAACTAATAATTGATGGTGATGGTAATTTCATTGGGAAAATTTTAAACTTGGTTAAATAATCTAAGGTGAATGTAATATTTGTAAAACCAACTGTGTCTATTAATTGAAATTCTAAAGATTGATTCCCATTACCAATAACAGTTGAAGGAATTTCAAAATTTAAATTATAAATTGATGAATCTTTTTTTGGTGATACTTTATGAATAAATGTTGGGCAACCATCATTTATTAAAAGATTATAATTATTTGGTTGTATAACATTATTTTCCAATGAAATATAAACTACCTCTTCAAATATCCATGGGTCATTAATTAAAACTTTACTAAATTTAAAAATTGGAGTTGTTGATTTTATAGTTTCACCAGTTTTTATGATTTTAATTTCTACATAAAATGAATCACTAATTGGTGTTAGTTTTTCTTGATTTGTGAAAATACAATTTATTGTTGATTCATTGATAAATCTTGGTACAGTACATATTATTTCACCACCAATAATTACTTTTATTTGATTAGAAGTAAAACTTGAAAATGACCCATAAATTAATAATATTCCACCTTGGTTATATGGTAAACTTGTTATTGAATCAATAGATTTTATTACTTGTTCACAATTTATATTTAAAATAAAAAAATTTATAATAAAAATTATTTTTAATAATATTTTTAATTTTTCTTTCATTTTTTTTTATCAAATTTATAATTTTTTTTTAAAAATAAAATATATAAAAAAATTTTTTTTTTTTTTTTACTTAACAATGAAATGAAAAAAATATATTGTTATATAAATAAATTTTTTTTTTTTATTTTTTTTTTATTTATTTTTTTTTTTTATTTTTTAATTTTTTTATTTTTTAGATATAGTGAGTGAATGAATATAATTATAAAAAACATAAATTCGCAATTTTAATTGTATTTGCAAACACTTTTATATTTGTGTATTTTTTTCAAATAAAAAGTAAAACTTAAAATAATAATAATAATAATAATAATAATAATAATAATAATAATAATAATAATAATAATAATAATAATAATAATCAAATATGTTGGATATATTTTTAATATCCTAAAATAGTCCGGATTTTAAGATTAATGCAATAAATTTTTCAAAGGTATATAAGAAAAAAAACAAAAAAAAAATTAAATGATACATATTTAAATTAAATTAGTATAAATTTTAATTAATTAAAAATAGTAAATTTTTAATAAAATTAATTATTAATTATAAAAAAGGCTAAAACGCAATATATGTCGATTCTTTAAAAAAAAAATTTTTTTTTTTTTTTTTTTTTTTTTTTTTTTTTTTTTTTTTTTTTTTTGTTGAATATTTATAAATTATTTCTTCAATTTTAATATAATCCTATTTTAACACTTATCATTGAAAAATACAAAATTCAAACCACAAAATTAAAAAAAAAAAATTTTAAAAAAAAAAAAATTTTAAAAAAAATAAAATAAACGTACACAAGTATCTTTATAAGGGTTTTTGGTGTGGTTGCTTTTCTGTATGAAACTATATTGATTTGTTAAAAATTATTTTTATAATTATTTTTATTATTTTTTTATTTCTTTTATTCATTTTTGAAAAAATAGTGAGGGAAATTTTATTTAAAAATGTTATCAAGTAATTTAAAAATTAGATGGGATCAAATAAATTTCAAGATTCAATGTTCAAATTATAAAGTTGTAAAATGTCGGTTATGAGAAACGGTAATTAAAAATAAATAAAAAAAAAAGAAAAAAAAAAAAAAAAGAAAAAAAAAGTAAAATAAAAAAAAAAAGTCAGTTTTTGATGAAAAAAATAATTATAAAAAAATAAAAATTAATAAGTTTGGAAATATTTTTATCCTAAAAATAATAACTGTTGATGGTATTTTAGGATTTGAAAGGTGCAAACAATGATTTTTTTCAATTTTTTAAAAAAAAAAAAAAAGTGTGGGTCATTAATGTGTGTGATTTAATTGAGATTCACCACTTTTTTTTTTTTTTTTGAATGTAAATGAAAATCATGGTTCTTGAGATTTAATCATTAAACAGTATAAAATAAGTTTTTTCAATTTTTATTAATAAAATTTAATTTTTATTATTTTCTATTTTATTTTTATTTTTTATTTTTTTTTTATATATTTTTTTTTTTTGATTTATAAATTTAAAAAATTTTAGAAATTCATTATAGATTAAATAATAATTTTAAAAAAAAATATACATTAAAAAAAAGAAATAATAATAATATAATAATAATTTTAGAAAAAAAAAAAAAAAAAAATGAAATTAAATTTTTTATTTGTATTGGTAATATTATGTAATATAGTTTATAATGTATACTCAGTTACAACAATATCAGCAGTAACATCTGCAAGATATGGTGTCCAAACCTATATTTCAATTACTGGAACAGGTTTTACTGCTGGCCCAATTGTTACAATTGGTGGTGAATCTTGTAGTCCCGTCATCGTTGCAAGTTCTACATCATTACAATGTCAATTCTCAGCACAATTAAGCCCAGGTAATATAGGATTTGATGTAGTTGTTAAAACAAGTAGTGTACCATCTACTGGTGGCACAGGTCTCTTTCATTATAATGTACCAACAGTTTCTGCAACTTTTCCAACTAATGGAAGAATAGGAATGATTTTGGTTGATGGTCCTTCAACAGTCAGTGGTTACAAATTAAATGTTAACGATTCTAAAAACTCTGTTCAAATATCAGCTACTGCAGATTCAAGTTCATCTACAGTTTATTTCGTTGTGCCAAATACAATTGCTGGTGGTCAACTTTACTTAGAACTCGTTCAGCCATATTCTTTCCCATCTTATAAAACCACCCAAAGTTTGTTTAATCCAACAATTAATTCAATCAGCCCAACAGTTCTTGATGTTACCCCAACCAATGTAACTATTAATGGTACTTACTTTGGTAATAATCCAAGTGTTACAATGGGTAGTCATATCTTTTCTGGATTGGTCGTTCAAGATAAGGGTTCATATGGTTTAGTTACATTTACTACTCGTTCTGTTTATGAATCACCAGACACAATAACAGTTTTAACATCAACTGGTATTTTAATAAATATCGATGGCCAAGGTAATCCAATAAAACTAAACTTTACCTATAACCCACCAACCATTGTATCAATTGTTCAAGTTAATGATACAGTTGAAATTAACACAAGTAACACAGGTACCGATTTCACTCAAATCTCTTTAACCATGGGAAATTCAAATATTACAAACCTTGTAATTAGTGGTACCAATGATAAATTTGTTACAACTCTTCCAAGTGCTCTTCCAGAAGGTGAAACTCAATTCAATTTGAAAGCCGGAACAACTGATATCATATCATCCAATCTTTTAATTACTCCAATTTTAAATAATGTTACTCAAGCACCATACAATGGTGGAAGTATTACAATTACAGGTATTTTCTTAAATAATGCTCATGTTTCTATTGTCGATACCCAACAAAATAAAACTACCGATTTAGTTTGTGCCTCTAACCCAAATGGTGAATCAATCATTTGCCCAGTTGTTGCCGGTAATGGTACTGTTGATTTGGAAATTACAAATTATAAAAACTTTGCTTTAGATCCAACTGTTAAAACCTCTGCATCAATTTCAACAACCTATACTATAGCTCCTATTACTCCATCTCCAACTCCAACTCCAACTCCAACCGAAACTCTAAAACCAACTGAAACTCCAAAACCAACTTCAACACCTGAACCAACTGAAGCTCCTTCATCTTCAACAGTTCTTGTATCACCACTACCATTAATTTTTATTTTTATTTCTTTGATTTTATTAATTTAAATTAAAATCTATTTAAAAAAAAAAAAAAAAAAAAAAAAAAAGAAAAGAAAAAAAAAAAAAAAAAATAACACATGTAAACCTAAATAAAATATGTAATAATTAAGTTATCAAAATTTTTTTAACAGTCATAATTTTATTTTTTTTTTTTTTTTTTTTTTTTTTTTTTTTTTCTCTTTTCTTTTCTTTTGAGATTATTTTTTTCTAAAATTAATTACATTCACTACCATTTGTAACCAATGATTTCTCTTGATTTACCAGGGGTGTGAATTGTTGAAACACATAACTTTTCCAAATGAAGATATCAAAGTATCTACATTAAAGAATGAAATGGTGGTTCAATTTGAAAATTATAAAAAAACCAAATAATTAAAAAAAAAAAAAAAAAAAAATTGGTTTTAAATTAAAATATAATTATATATATGTTTCATTTTCATTTTTCTTTTGAATTTTTTTTTTTTTCTTTAAATTTCAATAAAAAAAGTAAAAAAAATAAATGAAAATAAGAAATATAAAGAGAATTTCATCCTTTTTTTTTTTTTTTCAATAAAAATAAGTGGTTTTGGTCATTCATCATCCAATGAACCCGGGAAAAAAAAAATCTGCTATGATATTTTTTTTTTTTTTTTATTTTTTTTTTTTTTATTTTTTTTTTTTTTTTAGTTAATTTTAATTATTGATATTTTTAATTTTCTTTTGAAAACTTATTTGTGAGTAGTTAGATATTTATGTTTAATATTTTTTTTTTTTTTTTTTTTTTTTTTTTTTTTTTTTTTAAAAAACTAATAAAAAAGAAAAAGTTTTTTTAATTTTATTTTTTTTTTATTTCATCTTTATAAATTTAAAAGAAAAAAAAAAGAAAATGTTCAAAAAATTATCTTTAATTGGTTGTTTTGCTGCTTTGGCTGCTTCTTATGTTAATGGACAAGCATACTCTTGTTCTCAAATCACTTCGCTTGCCCAACAATATTTTAATAGTACCTCAGTATTAGATATGGTTTGCATTAGTTTTTATGAAAGTAGTTGGAATCCTCAAGCAGTTAACCCAAGTGGTGCAACAGGTCTTTGGCAAATAATGGAAGATCATTGCCAAGGTATTTGTCAAGGAATTTGTACTGATCAACAATCATTATTTGACCCAAACATAAATGCACAATGTGCTCTTGCTGTATTAGAGGCTCAAGTATGTTACCTTTTAATTAATGTTTAAAAATATGAATACATATACATATATATATATATATTAAAATTATTAATTAATTAATTTAAAATTATAGGGCCTTTATGCATGGACAACTTATGATGATGTAAGTATTGCTATATTAAAATCATAAAATTGGATGATATTAACTTTTTTTTTTTTTTTATTTATTCTTATTAGGGTGATTGTACCAGTTGGGATGCTTGTTCAAATGACGATTCATTAACAGGTTCATATACATATTCAGGTTCAAATACAGGTACAGCTTCAGGTTCAGGTTCAGGTTCAGTTTCAGGTACATACACTGGATATTCTGGATCAGTTTCAGGAACAGGTAGTGGAGCTTCAAATAGACCAGAATATCTATAATTTTTTTTTTAAAAAAAAAAAAAAAACATTAAAATTTAATATTTTTATTTCTAAAAAAAAAAAATAATAAAACCCAAACTTTCAAAAACAATTTTTTATCAATAATTTTTTATCCATAATTTTTTTTTTTATTTAATTAACCAAAATAGGTATTCTCTCTTTTGGCTAAATTTAAAATAAAAATGAGAAAAGTGTGGCATGTTTTTGATTTTGGATTTTGGATTTTTTTTTTTTTTAATTTTTTTTATTTTTTATTTTTATTTTTTTTTTAAATAAATATTAAATTACGTAAATTAAGAAAAGTATTTTTCAACTTCATACAAACAAATGAAATAATAAAAAAAAAGCAAAAAAAAAAAAGAATCTTGAAAATTAAAGTTAAATGGAAAAAGATAATAGTGATTTATTTTTTAATGTTTTTAAAAATATTTATATAAATCAAATAATATTTAAATATGTTAAATTAAATAATAAAAATAAAAATAAAATATTTTCTACAAGGGAAAGAGTTAATTGAATATAAAGAGAGGGGATTTATCGAACATATAAATATGAAGGTAAAGAAAAATTAATATATGGTGATTTACCTTTTAGTAACAGTTAATAAAGAAAGTTTCAATTGATAAATTAAATGGAATAATAGATGGTTTTATAATACCAAATGGTGTTTTAACTATTGTTTTCCCATATCAAATGATACCAGCCAAAACAATACTTCAACATTACCAAAAACAGTAACATCTGTTGAGAATGTTTACTTTAATTCAAATTTAGATCGATCATCAATTCCCGAAACAATTGAATCATTTATCATTTCATTCAAATTTCAATCCTAAATTTTCAAAAGGTAACCCTTTCCCAAAAGCTTTAAAAAATTTATATTTTCAAGGATTTAAAATGTGTTATCATTATGATATATTTTCTTTCCAAACTGGTGATATTCCCAATACAATTGAAACTTTAAGAATTAGTCTTGAAAGACATAACAATGATACATTCTATACCAAATAATCTAAAAAGTTTAACATTGTGTTTAACAAAACAAATACCTTTTCAATATTCTCTACGAACCAATTTAACTTTTCTTAAAATTGAAATGGTTCATTATAATCCAATTGAAATTAAAAAAGGAATGATTAAATTGTTTAATCAGGCCTGGTATTTAATTTAATACCTAGAAATGTTGAAACATTAACACTTGGATCATTGTTTAATCAAGAAATAAAAATTGGTGATTTACCAACTTCTTTAACTTTTTTACAAATTGTAGATTTTTTCACCAGAATCGCAGTATCAATATCTTGACTCTAGATTCGGTAAAGATCTTGAAAAAGGATCAATTCCAAGCAATTTAAAAACATTATTACCAAATGAATATTGTATTTATTTAATAAATGATCAAAAATATCTTGATGTATTTCCAAATTCTATAAAAACTCTAAGGTTTCCTGTGAATAAAAAGTTTATTTCTAATAATAATAATATAATGTTCGATTATTGTAAATAATTTTTCAATCGATATTAATAATTCAACAATTAATGATTTAATATTATTAAATCACAATAATAAAATTTTAAATCTTCCATCATCGATTCAATATTTAGAAATTGGTTGGGAAATTTTTAAATAAACAAATAAAAAAATATATATATAAATAAATTTTTAAATAAGCAAAAAAACAAACTATATATTTTTTAATTTTTCCTTTTTTTTTTTTAAAAATTTTATTATTCATTGTTCATTATTATTTGTTAACTAAACTTAGTTTTTACCTAAAATTGGCATATTCATTGATGAAGAAACACCGTGTGAGATATCGTCGTCTCTCCAGTTTGAAGTGATGGTTTTAATTTGAGTGAAGAATTGAACACCAGTCTTACCGTAGAAATGACCAGCACCAACGAAAGAACCACGAGAACCAGTGAAAGAGAAGAATGGAAGTGGAACTGGGATTGGTAAATTGATACCAACTTGACCAACATCGATTTCACGTTGATATTTACGAGCGACAGCACCTGAAGAGGTGAAAACTGCGGTACCATTACCGTATGGATTGGCATTGATGAGTTGAATGGCTTGATCGACTGTATCAACGTTGAGACAAACTAAAACTGGACCAAAGATTTCCTCTTTGTAACATCTCATGTGTGGTTTAACTTCAGTGAGAATGGTTGGACCAACAAAGTTACCCTTTGAGAATTCTTTGTCTACAACGACGTTACGACCATCTAAAATACATTTAGCACCTTCATCGATACCAGATTGAATAAGTTCATGAATTCTTTCTTTTGAAGCTTGTGAAATAACTGGACCTAAATCAGCACCTGGTGTAGCACCACCTGCAACCTTTAATTTCTTGGCACGTTCAGCTAATTCTGGAATCCAATTCTTTGATTCACCAACAAAGACTGCAGCACTTAAAGCCATACAACGTTGACCAGAGGCACCGAAAGCAGCACCAGTTAAAGCGTCTAAAGTACGTTCTTTATGAGCATCTGGGACGATGGTGGCGTGGTTTTTAGCGGCCATGTTAGATTGGACACGTTTACCATTAGCAGTACCACGAGCATGAATATGACGACCAGCTTGATCGGCACCAACAAATGAGATGGCTCTAACTTCTGGAGCGTCACAAATGAAGTTTACAGCTTCTTTACCACCGTGAATAACATTGACAACACCATCTGGTACACCAGCTTCTTGAGCGAGTTGAACCAAAAACATTGATGCTGATGGTACACGTTCTGATGGTTTCAAAACAAAAGTGTTACCACAAGCAATTGCTAATGGGAACATCCATAATGGAATCATTGCTGGGAAATTGAATGGAGTGATACCAGCGCAAACACCTAATGGTTGAACGTATGAATAGATATCGACATTCTTTGAAACGTTTTCAACGGTTTCACCCATCATTAAGGATGCAACGTTGACAGAGTGTTCGACAACTTCTAAACCTCTGAAAACATCACCCTTGGCATCTGGAAGGGTTTTACCTTGTTCCTCTGTGATGATTGCTGCAATCTTATCCATGTTTTTATTGATTAAATTCTTGTAGTTGCTAATGATTCTTGATCTATTTGAAACTGATGTATCTCTCCATGCTGGGAAGGCATCAGAGGCTGCTTTAACAGCGGCTTCCATCTCTTCCTTGGTTGAAACTGGTACTTTGGTTACAAGTTCTTGTGTTGCTGGATTTCTAACTTCAAGCCATTCTTTAGTTTTTGATTCAACAAATTTACCATTAATAAATAATTTTGTTGTCTAAAAAAAATTTTAAAAAAATAATATTGAAAAAAAAAAAAATATATAATATTTCATTTCATTTAATTTTTTTTTTTTTTTCGTGTGGTTTAATAATTATCGTTTCATTTTCATTTTTGTGTGGTTTGATTTGTTTTTGTTGTTTTTGTTATTTTTGTTTTTGTTTTTGTTTTTGTTTTTGTTTTTGATTTTGATTTTGATTTTGTTTTTTTTTTTTTTTTTTTTTATGAAAAAAAATATAATAAAAAGAAGATATTAATATTCTTGTTTGTTAATTTTAAACTATATTTTTTTTATAAATAAAATAAAAAAGAATTGATTTATTTATGACTATTTGGAATTTATTAAAAAAAAAAAAAAATTTATTACATTTGCTAAAGAAGCAGAGGTTGAATGGAAATTTCTGTTACCAACAATCTTGGAGGCAGATTTAGCGAATTTGAATGAAAGCATTTTGTTGAATAATAATAATTAAAAAACAACAAAAAAAAAAAAAATTAAAAAATTTAAAATTTAAAAATTTTAAATTTCAAAATGAAAAAAAAAAAAAAAAAAAAAAGAAAAAAATCAAAAAAAATCAAAAAAAAAAAAGAAAAAAATCAACAATCGTCGTGTGTTAAATATTAAAAAAAAAAAAAACTAAAGTCAAACAAAGTGTTGATATTAAAACTATTTCGAGAATAAGTTAAAATATTTATCTCAAAAGATTACATTTTAATTTTTTTTTACATACATTTTTATTTAATTAATTAACTTTAATCAATCTTATATAGGTAATAAATTAATTATAAAAAAATAAAATAAAAGAGGATTTGAAATACTATTGATTTTTTATTTTTATTTTTATTTTTTTCACTTCGCCATTGATTGAAAAAAAAAAAAAAAAAAAAAAAAAAAAAAAAAAAAAAAAAAAAAAAATATATGATGTATTAATCGAATTTATTTTTGGTAAATAAAAAAAATAAAAAAAAAAACCATTGCGCTATTAATTGCTTATTGAAGTGCGCCATTATTTCCTTTTTGAAGACGGGCATTACTTTTGATAATATGGAAAAAAAAAAAAAAAATAAAAATAAAAAAAATAAATAAAAGTATTTTTAAAAAAAAATTAAAAAAATCTTTTTTTTTTTTTTTTTTATAAATTTGACGACTAATTTTTTTTTTTTTTTTTTTTTTTTTTTTTTATTTTCCGTTGCAACTACACTAATAATTTTACATTAAAGATCTCCACTACAATTAAATAATTAAAATTTTATTGTAGTCTTTTCTTTAAGTAGATTTTACTTTTCTTTTTCTTTTTTTTTTTTTATTATTGTAATAATATTAAAAAATAAATTAATAAATTAATTAATTAATAAATAAATAAATAAATAAATAATTATTGTTTTTTTAATTTGAAAAGAAGAAAAAAAGATGGTAACAGTAGCAAATTTTTATGCTGGTAAAACAGTATTAATTACAGGATCAACAGGATTTGTAGGAAAAGTATTATTAGAGAAAATTGTTAGAGATCTACCAGATGTAACAAGAATCTTTCTCATCATTCGTGGTAATGCTAAAGAGAGATTCGAAGAGGATATTATGCAATCACGTATTTGGGATTTCTGTAAGAGCAAGATGGGTGAAGCAGAGTTCAATGCATATATTCACTCAAAGGTTACACCAATTGGAGGTGATTTATCAAAGGAGGGATTAGGATTATCTAGTGAAGATTATCAAACCGTAGTGGACCAAGTAAACATCATCATTCATTGTGCAGCATCCATTGATTTCCGTGAACGTTTGGATAAGGCCATCTCATCGAATCTCTATGCATCATTGAATATGTTAGACCTTTCAAAACGTTTAAAGAATGTTGTTGCATATGTACATTGTTCAACTGCCTACGTAAACTCAAATCGTGAGGGTTGGTTAGATGAGGAATTACCAGTACTTGATTTCAATCCAGAGGAGATGGTTGATCTCATTATGAAACAAGATATTCAAACATTGGAGCGTATAACACCAAATCTCTTAGGTGCCTATCCAAATACATACACCTTTACAAAAGCAATCACTGAACGTATCTTAGCATTGAAACGTGGTGATATTCCAATGTGTTTCTTACGTCCAACCATTGTTGGTGGTTCACTCAAAGAACCTGTACCAGGTTGGGTTGATTCTATTGCCGCTATTGGTGCCGTTATGCTCTATTGTGGTGTTGGTCTTGTTCAATTTATGAAAGGTGATGGTCGTATGGTTGCTGATATCGTACCTGTTGATCATGTTGCAAATGCTTTAATCACTTCTGCTGTTGCAATTGGTAATCAAAATGTTTTAAAAATTCATCAAGTATGTAATATTAATAATAATAATTTAAAAAAAAAAAAAAATTATTATTATTATTATTATTAACAATTTTATTTTATTATTTATTAGATTGGTACAAGTCATAGAAATCCAGTTGCATGGAATAGAATTTCACATTATGTTACAGAATATTGGAGAAATCATACACCAAAGAAATCAATTGCAAGATCACAATTTTCATTCCATGGAAGTACTATTATGTATGAAGCACATTTCTTTATGAGATATGGTGTACCAAGTGCATTGTTAAATGTATTATCATCATTGACAGGTAGTGAGGATACAAAGACCAAAGCTGAAGGATTCAAAAAGATGACTAGAGCAGCAAGATTAATTTGTGATACATTTAAACATTTCACAGGTCATGAATGGGTATTTTCAGTGACATCATTAGAGAAGGTTTATCAAGATCTATTGGATGGTGAGGATAGAGTTAAATTCAATTGTGATGCAGCAGAAATCAATTGGCAATCATACTTTTGTTACTTTTGTTTTGGTTTACATAAATACGTTATGAAAGAGGAGGGTGTACGTCCACCAACTGAGTTACTTAATACTTCTATTATCACTAAATCCGATGTAAATCAAAGTGGTTTCTTCCAATGGGTATTCGCCGATATTAGTTGGGCTTCAACATCTTATCGTCATGTAACTCAAACACCATTACCACCAAGAGCACCAACTGAAATTCGTTCATTGGTTATGAATTCACCACGTGTTCAACAAGCCATGGAAAAAGTTTCCCGTGAGGAAGGTGTATTAGTATCAGAGATTGAGAAGCGTGCAAATCAAATCATGGAAAGAATGCAATCGAATCTTAATGTATCAGTCGTTAGAGTTTTAGGTTGGTTTTTAAAGAAAGTTTGGAGAAAGATTTATCAAGGTATTCATGTCGATGAGAAAGGTATTGAACTCATTCGTGAGGCAATCAAGAAATCACCAGTAGTCTTAATACCAACTCATCGTTCTTACATTGATTTCTTAATTATCTCTTACATCTTCTTTGAGTACAATTTACCATTGCCTCATATTGCTGCAGGTGAAGATTTCCTTTCAATTATTATCGTTCGTTGGTTCTTTAGAAATGCTGGTGCTTTCTTCCTTCGTAGAACTTTCCATGGTGACTCGTTATATTGGGCCATCTTCTCAGAGTATGTTCAAAGATTAGTAATCGATAATCAACCAATGGAATTCTTTATTGAGGGTAAAAGATCACGTACTGGTAAATCTTTACATCCAAAGATGGGTTTACTCTCAATGGTTTGTCAACCATTCTTTGAGAATCGTGTTCAAGATGTTCACATTGTACCAATTGGTATCTCCTATGAAAAGGTATTGGAGGGTGAACTCTACTCTAATGAAATGATGGGTGAAAGTAAAACTAAAGAATCCTTCAATGGTTTATTACGTGCTTCTAAAGTTTTAAAAATGAATTTCGGTAGAATTAATGTAGTTTTCACCCCACCAATCTCTGTTAAACAATATTCCGAAGAGAAATCAGCAGAGATTTCATCATTACGTCGTTTAAATCCATCACCATATACTACTGGTAGTTCAAATAACAATAACACCACTAGTGAACCAAGTACTATTAAACCAATCGTTAATACAAACAGTGCAAATATTAGTGAAGGTGATTTTGAAACTCAAACAAGTAAACCAGATACTCGTTCAACTGGTACTTACTTTGATCCATTCAATAATGATGATGATCGTCGTTTATTAATTCAAGATCTTGGCTATCAAGTCGTAAGAGATTTAAATAAGTCTGCTATCATCACAACTACATCAGCCGTTGCAACCATCCTTTTATCATTCCGTCGTGGTATTAATCGTGAGGAATTAATTTCCAAGGTTGAATGGTTACGTGAAGAAATTTTCGCACGTGGTGGTGATGTTGCTTTCGAAGGTCCATCAGATGCACTCGTCGATCATTCTCTTAAACTTTTGAGTAATTTAGTTTCAAAACGTAAAAATATGTATGAACCTGGTTCTGCTCAATTGGGTGTAACCAATAAGAACTATAGAAAGAATGTTTTGGTATTAAATTTCTATAGAAATCAATTATTACATTTATTCCTTTGGGATGGTTTAGTATCTTTAGTGATTTTATCAATTTTACAATCAAGATCTACAGCTGATTCACAATCATCATCATCATCATCATCATCAACAATCAATACAAATAATGTCTCCACCACAAATTTGAACACAGTCGACCAACAAACTTTAATCACAGAGGTTAGATTTTTAGCAAAAGTTTTATCACAAGAGTTTGTTAATCAACCAGGTTATGACACTGATGAATTTATTATCAAAGAAATTAATCGTATGGCATCAAGAGGTATCATCAGTAAGGAGGTCGGTAGTAATGCATTACCAAGTTATGGTGTAAAGAGTGAGGGTGCATGTGGTTTCTATGCAAATCTTTTCTATCCATTAGTTGAAGGTTACATGGCAGGCATTTTAACATTGTTCTCAATTCAACCAGAAATGTGTATCAAAAAGAATCAATTCCTTCAACGTATGAGTTGGTTCTCTGAAAAGATGTTTGAGGAGGGTAAATTAAACTTTTATGAATCTTGCTCAATGGAGATCTTAAGCAATAGCGTACAATTATTCGAACAAATGAAGGTCGTGGAGAGAAAGAAACTCGAAGAGGTCGTCGGTAAGAGAACAACTCGTTCCACTTCCTCAAATAAAAAACCTCAAAAACAACAAAATCAAAGAAAACCAGCCCCTGAAGAATATATTCAACTCTTACCACCATATCAAGACAAAGATGGTCTCTTGAAAGAATTGGCTGAAAGATTATCAAAATATAAAAAATCTCCACAATCAAAACATCAAATTAATGATCTTCGTAGAACTGTTGTTGAAGATTTCCCATTATTATCTTCAAAACTTTAAAAAAAATATGTCATTAAAATTTCACCACTCTCTGTTGAGACATCTAAAATTAAATAAATAAATTAAAAAAAAAAAAAAAAAATAAATTTGTTGATTATTTTTTTTATCTATTTTTTTTTGTTTTCCCCCAATAAATTTATTTGATTATTATAAATATTGAAAAGCTTCTTCGAAAGCTCTTTGTCTTATATATTTTTGTTTAAAACCAGCAACATCGGATTGTTGAGGTGTTGGTATTAGATTTTTAAGTGCCATTTCATCATATTTAAATTCACCCAATGGCTGAGGTTCATTGTATTGCATTTGTAAAAGTACTTGTTGTTGTTGTTGAAGTTGTTGTTGTAATTGTTGATTTGTTGGTGTTTGTTGTTGCTGTTGTTGACCAGGTTTATACTGTGGTTGATATGAGAATGCTTGAGATTGTTTATCAGTTTCATGTATTGGTGGTAGTGGTTCATTTACAATTGATGTTGCAGCTGCAGCTGCTAATTTTGCAGCGGCAGCAGCTTTCTTTTTATCGATCTCTTTTAATTCCTTTGCACTAATTTTACCTTTTGCTAAATCATCCATCGCTTTTTGACTTTCTAATTTCTTTGTATTTAATTCTTTTTGATCCTCAATTAAAAATTTATTCCTTTTCTCTGATATCAATCTCTGTTCATCTGCAATTCTCGAGGCTATTAATGTGTCCTCCTCTTCTTTAGCTTTCTTATTGGTTGCAATAGATGCTTGATTCGCTTTTTGATATTCTTTTAATTTTTGTTCAGATACTGCCGCTAAATCTCCACCTTCAATAGCATCAAATATTAAATCCTCTACCATTTCTAAAAAATTATTATATTCAACTAAACTACTAAAATCTTTTCTAGTTTTATTAAATCTTTTTAATAGTTTTAGTTAATATTATATTATTATAATTTTCAATAACTTTTAAAGGAAAGATAGTTACTCTTTTAAATATTTTTTTCTAATTGAATTTTCTTTTTCTAAACCTGTATCATCATATCTTTGATTTATAAAACTCTGTTTCCTAATTTGTGCCGTACACCCAAGGCACTGTATTACTGAATCTTTCATATATGCTAATTGTACACATGATTCACAACTGAAAAAAAAAAAAAAAAAAAAAAAAAAAAAAAACTATTATTATAATTGTAATAGATAAGTGGTTTTATATTAATTTCAGAGAACTTACTATTTATGACCACAAGGGGAGGTTAATAGTCTCATATTGGGATTTAAATATAAGCCACTATTACATTTTATACATTGATCGTCGTCATAAATATTCATTTTATTATAAATATTGATTTTATTTGTATATAATTGGTATTTTTAAAATGAAAAAAAAAATTTTAAAAAATGAAATTTTGATTTATTTTCTCTTTTTTTAATTTTTTTTTAATTATTTTTTTTATATTTTTTTAACCAATTTCCCTTTTTTTCGTGGAAAAGCATACTTAAAAATTATTTTTTTTATCAACAATCGCTATTTTAAAAAAATGATCCATATAAAGACATTAATGCCAGATTATTTAAAAATGGGTTAATAATTATTTAAAAAAAAAAAACAATAAAAAAAAATTCTTTCTTAAAGTTTTTAGTTGTTCATAAAAAATAGTGGATGAAATGTCTCTTTTTAATAGAAATATAAATATAAGACAAATATCACAACAACAACAACAACAGCTGCAACAACAAAACCAACAAGAACAATCACAAGTTTCAAACAAAACAAAAACAAACGGAGAACAAAGATGCCTTCAACAACAACCACAACAACACCCACACCATCAAATATCACAACAAAAACAACAAAAACAAACAAACTCACTACAACAATTGCAGCCACTACACCCTCAACGATTGCAACCACAATACCAAGACAAAACAAATAGCCAAAGTCAGTCAACGCCATTAAAATTGAATAAACAAAATATTGCATATGCTGGAAATTTAGATAACAAAGTTCAACAAAATAATCCATTGTCTCTTAGTGATTTTAAAACGAATAGACCAGTTATTGGAAATAATACACAATCGACAATACAACCACAAAAACAACCACAACAGCAACCAAACGAAAAAATTTATCAAATTAATCAATCTAATAGTAATTTCCAAAATAAGTTATCAACAAATTCGCCAAATAGAATTGGAAATTTTGATTCAAAGAATAGTTCTAAACCATTATCTCTCAGTGATTTTAAATTAAATAATAGTTTACAACCTTCTCCTCTGTTACGTAATCAACAACAACAACAACAACAACAACAACAACAACAACAACAACAACAACAACAACAACAACAACAACAACAACAACAACAACAACAACAACAACAACAACAACAACAACAACAACAGCAACAACAACAACAACAACAACAACAACAACAACAACAACAAAAACTTGAACAGCACGAGGATTTTGAAGATTATGAAGATTATGAAGATTTTGAGCGATATATACCAAATAGTTCCCCAAAGATCCATGGTGTTCAATCAAATTATAAAGACACTCCAATTCCAAATAGAGTAAAAGAAACAACAGAATTATCGCCAATTTCAATGGATCAAACTGAAATTAATTCATCATTTTTAATCAATAATGAAGAATCCTCATCATTTATTCCACAACAAAAATCATTTGACTCATCATTATATTTACAAAATCCCAATTTTGGTATTGACCTTCAAGATGACTCTAATAGTAAATCTGATTTACCAGAATACCACCTTAATATTGAACAAGATGACAGTCAAGAACAGCCACAATATTATGAAGATGACCAACCAATACAACAACAACAACAACAACAACAACAACAACAACAACAACAACAACAACAACAACAACAACAACAACAACAACAACAACAACAACAACAACAACAACAACAACAACAACAACAACAGCAGCAACAACAGCAAATTCAACAACTGGACGATTTTATCGGTGAACAACCATCATCAATACATTATAACACTCAAAATAGTACAATAACTGGGGCTGCTAATAGTTTTATGAATAATGCCGGATTCTTTACTTCAAATTTTAAAAATTTAACAACAAATCAATCAAAACAATCATTACCAAATTATAATAGTAATAAAATTCAAAATGATAATAATAGTCAAAATAATAATCAAAATAACAATCAAAATAACAACCAGAATAATAATAAAAATAATGATGAAATAATTAATTCAGTAACAATTGATAGTAATATTGATGTAACACAAACATTATTTTATAATATACTTAAAACAGTTGGGGAAATTGAGAATAGACATTTTAATAATCAAGTAACAATTGATTCATTACATGAGGATTTAGAAATTGCAAATAAGAAATTATTGAAATCAATTGAAACCTTTAAGAAATTATCAGTTCAAAAGTATGCACTACAAATGAGATTTAATGAATTGGATAATACATTTTCAAAGATTCAATTCCAATTTAAAACCACTGGTGTGATTTCATCTGAAAATCAAGCAACCATCAAATCGTTACAAATTAAATTACTCTCGATGGAGGATGATATTTCAAAGGCCGAAAAGAATTTAATGGATCAAAATGAACAAAAGGATAGTTTACTAAAGTTAAATGAAAGATTAGAAATTGAACTTTTGGATTTAAAAGAGAAAATTAATCAAAAGGATAAAAGTTTATTACAAATTGCAAATGAATTAAAGGAAACCAAAAAGAATCATGAAAATGAAATAGAAAGTTTAAATGATACAATTCTAAAGAGTAAATTAGACTATAGTAAAATTGAAAGTGAATTAAAGTTTTTAATTAATAAACAAAAATCAATTGAATCCGATCGTTTAAACAAAGAAATCGAGTTGGAGGGATTAAAAGAGAAATCAACAAAAACAATCAATCAATTGGCAAATGATATTACATTACTCAAAACTGATTTACAAAACAAAGAAGGTGATATAACAATTTTAAAATCGGAATTATTAGAAAGAGAAGAATCCATCAAGGATTTACACATCAAAATTACATTATTGGAGAAAAAAAATCAAACTATGGAGAATCATTATGCATTGGATAAAGAGAAATTCAATAATCTACAATTAAAATTTGAAAAGCAAACATTGGAAAGGGACAATCTATCCGATCAAATTTTTTCAAAAGATCAAACAATTGATGATTTAAATAAAAAACTTCAGTCTATGGATCAAGATTTTAAAAAAACTTCTCAGGAAATTCAATCTAGTTCAACAAAGAAAATCAATCAATTAGAAAAAGAAAAACAAGATGATTTAGAAAAATTCAATTCATTGGTCACTGAAAAAGAGTCATTCCTTCAAGAGATTTCAATTTTGTCAAAAGATTCTACTGATATCATTCAAAAGAATCAATCATTACAATCACAAATTGAATCGGTAGAAAACCAAAATAAATCATTACAATTAGAATTAAATCAAATCATTAAAAATGATCAAGATAAACAATTCCAAATCGAAAATTTAACAATAAATTTCAACCAAATAAAACTTGAAAAAGAAAATTTAGAAGAATTAACAATATCATTAAATAATCAATCACAACAGCAATCTCAACAAATTCAATCATTACAACAACAATTACAACAATTACAACAACAACAATTACAGCAACAACAACAACAACAATTACAGCAACAACAACAACAACAACAACAACAACAACAACAACAACAACAACAACAACAACAACAACAACAACAACAACAACAACAACAACAAAAATCGAAACAACTAGAATTTATAGATGAACCAAATTTTCTTTTAGATCAAAGTCCAACATCGATTCCAAATATGGTATTAAATGAAACAAATAATAACAGTAATACTAACAATAATAGCGTTGGTAATAATTTAAGTCATGATATTAACTCACCACCAATTCCATCCTATTCCCTTCCACCACCACCACCAGTGAGTATCACTTTTTATTGGTTCAAACTTTATCATTTAAAAACTAACCTTGGATTTTTTGTTTTAAAATAAAAAATAATAAAAAAATTATGTACGTAATAAGATAGCAGTATCTAAAGGAAGAAAACCAAAACAATTAGATTTACAATTTCCATTCGACAATATTCCAATCGGGAACAGAAAGAGGTAAGTGAAAAAAAAAAAAAAAAAAAAAAAATATTCTAACCCTCATTATAAAATAACTTATTTTAGAAAAACCTCAAACCAAGAAGAATAATCGCATCAATGTTTTAATTGCTGTTGGAAGTCAACATCACCCAAATGTCTTATTTTTTGACATTTTTATCATAAACTAATCAAAAAAAATAAAAAAAAAAAATTCTTATAAAACATTTTCAGACCACTACCAACTTTTTATTTTTTCTATTTTTTTTTTTTTATTTTTTTTATTTTTTTTTTTTTCTCTTTTTAAAATAATTTTGTATTTTATTGTATTATTTTGTAACATTATCGTAAACTTTTAAAAAATAAAGAAATCAAATCAATTTTTGTATTTTATAAATAAAATTTTTTTTATAAACTAATTTATTTTAAAAAAAAATTTATAAAAAAACAACCACTTTTTAATAATAATTATTTTTTAAAATAAACCACACAAATTAAAATTATTTATTTTTTTCGCCACCAAAACCAATATTTTTATTTATTTAATAAGTAAAAATAAATAAATCAAAGTTAACTAAAAATGGCAACTCCATATAGACGTCCAGGAACTACAGTTGGTCCTGGTACAACACAAACCCAAGCACCTGGTTATGTTTCAACAACTGGTTATTCATCAAGCTCAGGTTTATCATCTTCCCATCACTCACCATCTCCTTCATCTCATCACCACTCACCATCTTCTCATTACCACTCAGCACCACCCACTTGTATTCATGGTCCAGGTTGCCATCATAATAAAAAAGAATTGGATTATAGAAAAGATAAGGAGTGTAAAACTCATCATCATCATAAAGAACACAAAGAACATAAAGAACATAAAGAACATAAAGAGCATAAAGAACATAAAGAACATAAAGAGCATAAAGAAAAGAAAAAAGATTTTTTAGAGGTAAGTTTTTCAAATAAATAAACTATATATTTATTTGCTTTCTTTTTTTTTTTTTTTTTTTTTTTTTATTTTAAAAAAAGATATTTTTTTTAGATATTTTTTATCATTTTTTTTTATTTATTTCTAATTTTATAACTTTTTTTTTTTGTTCGATTAAATATGTTATATAGAGATGGGTAGATGATTTAAGAAGTGAAGTTAAAGGATCATCAATTAATAAAGATAAAGAAAAGGATAAACATAAACATCATCATCATCATGATCATCCTAAAACAACAACAACCACAACAACTGTAACATACCACTATACAACTACACCTCCACCACCTCCACCACCATCAGCATATCATCATCAAACAACAACCTATTCACCTCCACCACCAGCACCATACAGACCAACTCCAACCCCATCACCAATTCCACCTCCACCCTCTCATTCTTATGCCCATAAAAATTTTTGTTCAGGTTGTGGTTCAAAAATTTTAGTTCAAACTGCACGTTTTTGTTCAACTTGTGGAAAATCAATTTAAATAATACTTTTAATAAATTATGTGGTTATTAATTTAATTCTATCAATAAAATTAAAATTATAAAAAAAAAAATATAATATCAAAAAAGACTGAAAAAATTTTAATTTTTTTTTTTGTTGTTTTATTTTTATAGTTTAAACCTATAAAGGAACAACACTTAAATGAATTTTTTTGACTTAAGGTAAAGCATTCTAAAAAAAGATTTTATTTTTTATAGTTTTTTTATTAGGATTTTATCTTAACTTTTCAATTGATAAATTTCGTTTTTAAAGAGGATGGTCTTATTTTTACTATTATTTTTATTTTTTTTTTTTTTTTAAAAGTTTCAATGTTGTTATTGTTATGGATACCTATACGGACTTTCCAATAATTGTGGAATTTGAGTTTTCAGGGAGATAATAATTTGGAAAAATTTTTTTTTTTTTTTTTTTTTTTTAAATTGAATATCACAGTTTTTTAGGCTGTCTCTCCTCGAGAATAGAACTCGTGTTTATTGTTTTTTTTTTTTTTTACAGGCTCAATTAATGTATAAAATTAATGTTTTGAGTGTGTGGCACAAAGGGGAAATAATGTGTCTTTATCTGGCTGGTAACATTTGGTGTTAATTACAAACAGTGATATTTGATACTTGTGTTAACATTCAAACCAGCACCTTTTTGAATTGATACTTTGGGGTTGATATTTTTTTTTGATATTTTTAGTTTGATATTTTAATTTGATTATTTTTTTTTAATTATTTTTCATTTTTTTTTGATTTTTTTTTTTTTTTTTTTTTTTTTTTTAAAAGCCGGATTTTTTTTGCAAAATTTCCTTTATTCTAAAAAAAAAAAAGAGTATCAAAATGAATTTGAAAAAATGAATTGTTGATAGTTGTTTGTAATCTGTACACAAATGAGAAATAATGTGTCGTGTGGTTGGTGATTTTTGATGTTAATTACAAATAATGATATTTGATACGGGTGTTAACATTTGAAAGTGGCACAACGAAAATGAAAAAAAACTGCGTTTTTTTTCATTTGGTCGATATTTTTTAATTATTTATTATTATTTTTTTTTTATTTTTTTTAGAAATAAAAAGTGATAGTTGTTTGTAATCTGTACACAAATGAGAAATAATGTGTCGTGTGGTTGGTGATTTTTGATGTTAATTACAAATAATGATATTTGATACGGGTGTTAACATTTGAAAGTGGCACAACGGAAAAATTATCCATGTAAAATTCCACCATAGGGAGTCGAACCAGCGACCTCTTTTAACAGTGGTTAAAATTTCGCCTAGACATGGGATCGAACCATGGACCTAGCGGTTAACAGCCGCTCGCTCTGCCTACTGAGCCATCCAGGCTTTTTTAATATTTTTTAAAAAAAATTATGTCAATGCTAGTTTTTTTTAAAAATTTATAAAATTTTTTTTTGTTTTTTTTTTAAAAGTGATTGTTTACATGATTTTTTTGTGGTTTTAAGTGAATTAATAAATTAAATCTTATAATCTAAATTCCTTAATAAAAAATAAGAATTGATTTACTTTAATAATTAAAAAACTCTTTTTATTTAAAAATATTGATATTTTCGAAAAAGAAAAAAATAATAAATCGGATAGTTGGTTCAAATTATAACCGGATTATTTAAAAGAAAAAAATATAAACTATATATTTATTTTGCGATTGAATAAAATATTTTAAATAAACTCCTATTTTTTTATATAACAAAATCTATTCTTATTTTTTTTTTTTTTGATAATTTAATTAATTTAAAAAATAAAAAAATAAAAATATTGATAATTTTGAAAAGGTACAAAAAAAAAAAATAGATCGGATTATTGGATTAAATTTCGAAAAACTCTGTTGTTTTTTATTTTTTTTTTGTTTTTTTTTTTTTTTTGTTGATTTAAAATTATTTTATTTATTTATTTTTTTTTTTTTTGGTTTTTATAAAAACCATTATCCATATGAAGTAAAAAAAAAAAATTAAAAAAAAAAATAAAAAAAATAAAAAATAAAAAAATAAAAAACAAAAAAAAAAAAAAAAAAAAAAAAAATTTTTTAAATTTTTTTTTATTTTTATTTTTATTTTTATTTTTATTTTTATTTTTATTAATAAGGGTGCAGGCACACAAAACAACAAAAATTTAAAATAATAATTAATTAAACAACAATAACATCATATTCACCTCACTCACACACAAACACAAACTACTTAAAGAGGGATTGTTATAACTATTATTATTATTATTATTAATAATAATATTTATAATAATTTTTTTTTAAAAAAAATTTTTTAATTTTAGAAGTTAATTTGTTAAATTAATAAAAAAAAAAAAAAAAAAAAAAAAAAAAAAAAAAAAAAATCAATAAAAATAGCAATAGTTTAAAACGCCAACACCAATACCAAAACTTACACCAACATCAATAGCAACAACAAACCAATCACTATATCACAATATCATTTATTGTGTATTTCTATGTTATGTTTTATTTATAGTAGTAGTTAAACAGTAATAATAATAATTTTTAAAATATATGTCATAAATATATTTAAAAAACAGTTATAAAAATTAAAAACCCTCCCAATAGACAAAAATATAACATAAGCAACACACAAACAATTTATACAACGACAACGACGACAACAATAACAATAACAACAACAACAACAACAACAACAACAACAACAACAACAAAAAAAAAAAACAACTATACATTATAATTAAACAATGGAACCACTAAGAAAAAGAGTTAAAGTCTATCAATTAGATAATAGCGGGAAGTGGGATGATAAAGGTACAGGTCATGTATCATGTATATATGTAGATGCATTATGTGCAATGGGATTGATCGTTAGGTCAGAGAGTGATAATAGTGTAATTTTACAAACTCGATTATCAGCTGAGGATATATATCAAAAACAACAAGACTCATTAATCGTATGGACAGAACCAGACTCACAATTAGATTTGGCATTATCGTTTCAAGATTCTTTGGGCTGTCAGGATATATGGGAAAATATATTACAATATCAAAACCAAAGAACTGGTAGTTGTGATAGTGTTGATTTAGATTTACCACCAGTTTCAATTAATAATCTTCAAGCAATTAATGAGTTATTAGAGGCTTCATTACCAATGTTAGATAAAGATAAAGTTATAAATTCAATTTTTAAAGAGGTAAAATCAAAACAAAAAAAAAAAAATCAAACCCTTAATCATTTTATCAATATATTTTTTTATTTTTTTATTTTTTTTTTTTTTTTTTTTGTGTGTAATCCCAAAATTAACAAATTTCTAAAAAAAATATTTTATTTTTTTTTATTTTTTTTATTTTTTTCCACAATTCCACCAAAAAATATTTTTCAAAAATTCCCCAATGCAACCAATTTCCCTAACTTGTTTAATTTTTTAAAAATAGGATTTAGTAAAATCATTGTTAGATTTATTTGATGAAGTTGAAAAATCAGGTGAAGGTGGAGTTCATTTGTTTCAAATATTCAATATTTTTAAAAACCTAAGTATGTATTTTTATAAATAATAAAAAAAAAAATTAACATATTTATAACAGTGGAAATATTTTCAAAAAAAAAAAAAAAAAAAAAAAAATATGCAATCACTAACAACCTTTATTTTTTTTTTTTTTTTATTATTTATAAAGTTTTATTTAATGATACTTCAATTTTAGAGGTTATTTTATCAGAAGATTATTTAGTTAGAGTTATGGGTGCATTGGAATGTAAATACTTTATTTCCTTATTATAGTTTTCATTTTTAAAGAATTTAGATTAACTTTTCTTTAATTTTTTTTTTTTTTTTAAAAAATAATGATTATCCATATGAAAAAAAATAGATGATCCAGAAATTTCAGAAAACAATAGAATTAAACATAGAGAGTTTTTAAATCAGCAAGTAGTTTTTAAACAGGTTATAAAGTTTCCATCAAAATCATTGATTGGAACTATTCATCAAACATTTAGAATTCAATATCTAAAAGATGTTGTTTTACCAAGAGTATTGGATGATGTTACTTTCTCATCATTAAATTCATTAATTTATTTTAATAATATAGATATAGTTTCACAAATTCAAAACGATTCAGATTTTTTAGAAAATTTGTAAGGATTTTAATAATTTTAAAAAAACAAAAGTTTTGATAGGACATTAGATAAAATAGATAGCTTGAAATAGGAAAGTTCGATAAAATTAATACTAACCAAACATAACTAATTTTTTAAAATTTAGATTTTCACAAATTCAAAAGAGTGAAAAGAATTCGGAAGAAAGAAAAGATTTAATATCATTTCTTCAAGATTTATGTAATTTAGCAAAAGGATTACAGATTCAAAGTAAATCAACATTTTTTACAGTTGTTGTTTCATTAGGATTATTTAAAACCTTATCATCAATCTTGGATGATGAGAATGTACAAACCAGAGTATCATGTACCGAAATTGTATTATCAACATTACTACATGATCCAGATATTTTAAGATCATATCTTTGCTCTCCAACTAGTGGAAATAGTAAATTCTTGGTTCAACTAATAAATCTATTCATAACTGATAAAGACATTGGTGTTAAAAATCAAATTGTTGAAATTATTAAAACTTTATTAGAAGCTGATTCTTATGATGTAAGTTTATTAATTAATTAACATATTTAGAAAGAGAGTGGGAAGAGAGAAATAGATATTAATATACTATAATTTTTAAAGTCGAGCGATTTCTTCAGATTATTTTATGATAAAGGTATAGATTTATTAGTATCACCATTGAATGAAGTTTATAAAGGAGAACCTACGATTCCAGGTGATCCAAGTAGTAATTTAGATTCATTTGTACTCTATAATATTATGGAATTGGTAATTTATTGTATTAAACATCATTGTTATCGTATTAAGCATTTTATAGTTGAAGAAGGTATTGCAAAAAAGATATTAAGGTATACAAACCCAACAGGTGGTGGTGGTAGTGCTGTTGGAAACAGTGAGAGATATTTAATACTTGGATCTATTAGATTCTTTAGATCAATGGTAAATATGAAAGACGACCTATATAATCAGCACATCATTCAAGAGAACCTATTTGAGCCAATCATTGAAGTTTTTAAATCGAATATTTCTAGGTACAATCTATTGAATTCAGCAATTATTGAGTTGTTTCAATACATCTACAAAGAAGAAATTAGAGATTTGATAGTTTTTTTGGTCGAAAGGTATAGAGAATTGTTTGAATCGGTCACCTATACAGACGTTTTGAAACAATTGATTTTAAAGTATGAACAAATTAAGGACTCTTCGTTTGAAAGTCCAGAAACATCTTGTAATAATAACGATAGTAGTAATGATATCGATAAACCAATCATTGGAAATAATAAAATTAATCATAATTATCAAAGAACTCAAAGAGAAATCGATGAAGAAGAAGAAGAAGCTTATTTTAATAGAGATGACGATTCTGATGATGAAGATGATGAAGATGAATTAATTCCGATTTCATTTAATAATAATAAACAAATTTGTACAAATAATGAGAATATAGAAAAGAATAATGAAAATAACGGCAATAATGGAAACGGTAGTAGTCATATAAAGTTTGTAGATTATGAAGAGGATGAAGATGATGACGAAATTAATAGATCAACCGAGGCTGATGATATTCAAAAAGAAGAAAAGAAAGATAAAATAATGAAAAAAAATAGTAATAATGATAATGGCGATATAGATAATAAAAATCATCTCGACAATTGCAACAATAGAAATGATAATAGTGAAAATAATGACGATGAAGATAGCAAAAGTAACAACAAAAACAACAGCAATAAAAATGACAGCATGAACGATGATGACTATGATGATAATGATAATGATGATGATGATGATGATGATGATAATGATAATGATGATGAAAAAATGGAAAAAGAAGAAAAACAAAAAGAGGAGATAAAAGAAAATCTAAAAAATGAAGAAATAGATGAAAAAATTAAAGAAAAGCAACCCATTGAAGAAGATATTAAAAAAGATAACCAATTACAACCAGACGAAACTGTTTTTAATGGTAAAAGTAATAGTAATAATAACAATAGTAATAAACAAGAGATCGAAGATAATAGGAAAACAATACCAAAGAGAAAATTAGAATATGATAGAAATGAATCTGTTGTTTCAAAGAAAATTGATAAAAGTAATGGACCAACTGCAAAAGATAACGATACTAATGGTTGTGATGAGTTATCAAACAAAAAATTAAATATAAATAATAATAATAATAATAATAATAATAATCAAAATGATGAAAATGAACTATCAAGTGCTTCAGAAGGAGAAGAAGAGCAGATAGAGAATGGGAAACATATAAAGAAATTTAAAAGAGGAAAAAAAGATTCAAATAATTCCAGCAGTAATAATTCAAATAATAGTAGTCCAACTCCTAGCGAACTACATGTTTAAATTTATTGGTTAAATAAAAAAAAAAAAAAAAAAAAAAAAAAAAAAAAAAAAAGAAAAAAAATAAATAAAGAATATCAAATAAGTAATTTGAAATATTTAAAAATATTAAATAAAACCTATACATCAAAAATATCAAAAAAAAAAAAAAAAAAAAAAAAAAAAAAAAAAAAACCTCTCAAGAGAATAGATAATAATAATACTATACACATACATCTACACATTTACCAAAAAAATTAAATAAAAACTAACCTCTCCTCAATTATTTGGGTAGAGTCTTTAATATTAATTCTTTTTTTTTTAAAATATTGCAATTAAGACAACAAAATCCTTGTATTAAATTATTTTTTTGGGATTATTTTAAATTATTGAAAACTATGTTATATTTATTTCAATTTTTTTTCTTTTTTTACCAATTATAAATTCTTATTGCCATTAAAATAAGACATGGACCTGCAAAGAATAATTGAGAAGCATTATTTGCATAAGAATTTGTTTTGAAATGTATTTGTTCAAGAACATAATGAGATAATCCAATTACAAATGATAACCATGTAATTACATATAATGGTTTATTATCCATATTAAAAGCTGTTGTAAAGGTTAAAATACTATTTGTTAGAACCCACATATAGGCTATTCTTGAAGTTAATGGTGTTACTATTTTAATATTGAAAAAAAGTGTGAGTAAACCTTTTTTTTTTTTTTTTTTTACTTCCACTAATATTAAATTATTTACCTTCATTAGGCTTTAAGGGATAAATTAATCTCATCACTAATTTATAATTGAATAAAACTAAAGTACTCATAAAAAATCTATATGATGCGACTAATATTAACCATATGGCAAGTGACTCCATTTTCTTATACTTTTTTCTATAAAGCTATTGAATTTATTTAGAAAAAAATTAACTATTTTTTAAATAACTATTTCTAAAACAGTTTTTTCTTTTATAAAATGGTTTAAAAGAAAAGTTAAGGTTTTAATTTTATTATTTTTTTTTTTTTCTTTATTATTTTAATTATTTTAAAATAAAAAAATTAGTTTAAGATTGGTTGGGGGGGAATATTTTTGATATAAATTTCTTTAAGAAAAAAAGGGTTAAATAAACTTATAAACAACATGTTTTCTATTTTTTTAAATAGGGTCAAAAACCAAACAAAGTTTTTTTTTTTGTAATATATTAATTTTATTTTTTTTATGTACATATATAGAGTTAAACACGAAAAAAACAACCGAGAGATATTATTTTTAAGATAATTGTTTTTTAGTATAAAAACTCTGAAAATTAATTGGTCAATTCACCAACAAAGGAAATATGTTAAATAGAATAAAGTTTTGTTTTCAAAATTGAGTCTATTGGTAATTTCATCTATTCATAATAAAAAAATAATTAAATTGATATATAAATATTTCTTACATTATAAATAAAAGATTTTGGTTGTATTTTAAAATTAAAAAATAAATTTGAGATAAATAAATAAATAAAAAAATGAATTATTAGTAGATTTCATCTAATATTTTAATTTTTTTTTTTTTTGTGTTTTTTTTTTGTTTTAATATAAATTATAAAACTTTTCTTGAGAGTATTGAAATCTTTTTTTTTTTTTTTTTATCAATTAATTGTTACCTTTTTTTTTAAAAATATTTATAAAATAATTTTGTTTTTTTGGTATATTTTTTTTTAAAAAAAGAAGTTGTTACCACTTAAATTGATATTTGATCGTTTTGTGTAACATGAAAACAAAAAATACAATAAAAAAAAAATTAAAAATATCATAAAAAAATAATTTTATTTAACTTTTTTTTTTTTTTTTTTTACTTTTTAACAATACCAACGATGGCACCAATAATACCTAATAAAACTACAACTAAAATGACATCAATAATGAATCTATCAGCTTTACGAATATCTTTGATCATTTTTCCGAGACGAATATTTATATTTTCCAATTTTTCATCTAAAACATCAGCTTTATCATTGAGAGTGTCTAAAAGAACTCCTTGTCTAGTTGCAGCTTTACCCATTTCATTTGCAATATTTTCAGTGATTTTCAATTGATCCCCAATTTGATCTAAAATACCATCGATTTGTCTATCATTTTTAAGTAATTCTTTAAAATCATCATTATCCAAATCTGGTAATTGTTTTGTTCCAGATGCATTTGATGAGGATTGTGTATGATCTCTTGGAATGAATTTACTACCATCACCACCTCTTTGTTTATTTTGTAACTCTAATTCCTTTACATGAGCCCATGCCAACTCACATGTTTCTCTTGTTAAATCTAATTTCTTTTGTTTCTCTGGATTCTCTTTATTCTTTCTCTTATATCTCTCTTCTGATTTATCATGCATTCTTTGTAATTTATTACACTCTCCTTTTACATCTACAATTGCTGTTCTAACTTGATGTGATAATTGTACAGTTCTAACTGTACCTGGTCCTAAACTTGCTTCTGCTTCATCTCTTTCTTTAATTAACTGTTTAAAAAATAAATAAAAAAGTTAATATATATATATATATGAAAAATAGATATTCAAAAAATAAATAAAAAAATATAAAAAAAACCACTTAAAATTATATTATATAATAAAAATATTTACCTCTCTAATTCCTTTAATATCTAAACCAATTTTACGTCTTAATAATGTGAATGCATCAGTTGTACCATCTGCATTTAATTGTTTATTTTTATCAGCTGCATCAACACATTCTTTTTGTATCTTTTCTACTCTTTTAATTAATGAATTCATTATTTAAAAATTTATATATGTGTGTTTTTTTCCTATTTTATTTTATTTTTTTTTTATTTTCCTTTCTTTTTTTTTGTAACTATATTTGTATTGTTGTTTTATTTAATTAAATTTTTTTTTAAATTTTGAAATTTTTTTATTGTGTGAAAAAATTAAATAATATTTTGTAATTAATAATTTAAAATTGAAAAAAAAAAAAAGTGAAGGATAATGATGTGGTTATTAAAAAAAAAAATTTAATGTGAAATGTAGTTTTATAAATAAATATGTAGTGATATTTTAATGTTATAGCAATAAAATTTAATTTTTAATATAAAAAAAATAAAAAAATAAAAATAAATAAAATAAAATAAATAAATCAATCAAATACAACAACGGACAAGAGATGATTTTTTTTTTAATAAAGGGAAAAACAAAAATTAAAAAAAAAAAAAAAATTAAAAATTAAAAAAAATTATAAAAACCAGTAACAACCAGCTTTGCATGAAAAAAAAAAAAAATAAAAAAAATAAAAAAAAATAAAATAAAATTCCACCGTAAAAAATCGTTTTTTCTGTTAAAGAAATCAAAGTATTACGACCTGGTCATATAAATATAATAATTTTTTTTTTTTTTTTTTGATTTTATTATTATTTCATTATTTAATATGATTATATTGTAATTTTATTTATTTATCTTTTTAATCTCTTTTTTTTTTTTTTAATCTTTTTTTTTATTTTGAGGTGATATGGGTTTATTATGATCAGGGAAACTAATGAATTTTGATAAAATGAAATCAATTGAATCCTTTGCAAAATTTGGTGGAAATAAACTAAAGAAAACAGATAACATATATATTGATCTTGAAAATGTTATTAAGCCTTTATTAAATTGAACACCTTCAATTGTTTTATTGGCAGCATATTCAGGTGTTACTGAAAACATCAATTCCTTTTGATCCAATACATGAGCCATTGGAGTCTCTATATAACCTGGTACAACAACACTAACACCAATGCCTTGTTCATTCAATCTATTTCTTAATGTTAATCCAAAAGATGTAACAAATGCTTTTGTACCATTATAAGTTGGAAAAACGAAATTTGTCATTGGTCCAACACTGGAAATTAAAACAATTTGACCATTATCAACTCCTCTTCTACTTTCAAAAATTGATATCATTGGTAAAACTGTATTTAATAATCCATATACATTAATATCAACAATTTTATTTGATCTTTCTGTAAAACTTAATTCTTTTGGTAATATTACTTTTTTTTTATTAAAAATTAATTAATATTAGTATTATTTATTTTATTTATTTTTTTTTTTTTCTTAATAATCTACTAACATTCATTTACAGCTGCATTTGCATAGATAATATCTATTGGTATTCTTTTGTTGAAATCATTTAAAAACTTTTCCATTTCTATTTGATTTGAAACATCTATTGATACAATTTCAACATATTCAGCACCATTTTTTAAACATTCATTTTTAACTTTTTCTAGTCTATCAGTATCTCTTCCAATTAAACCCAATTTAACACCTGGATTTTTTGAATAATGTAATGCTAATGATCTACCTAAACCAGATGATGCACCAGTAATAACAATATTTTTTCCTTTTTTAAATTGTTTATTCCTTTTTAAATTTATTAAAAATAAAATGGGACTAATTATTAAAATAAATATTGATCCAATAATATTCATTAATAAAACAAGAAAATCATTTGTATAATTTAAAAAACAAAATAATTCCATCTTTTTGAAAATTTTGTTATTATTGTTATTCAATGGAGGTGATTGTTTTTTTATTTTTTATTTTTTTTATTTTTTTTTTTTTAATACAAACCCCTTTTTTAATTTTATAAAAAATTTAAAAAAATTAAAAAAAATAAATATTTATTTTTCTTAATTTCACCTTTAGAATGTTAACATTAACACTAATTTAGTATGTGTAAATTTAATAAATAAAAAATTAATTCAGAAAGAAAAAAATTAAAAGAATCTGGTCACCATTCAAAGTAATATTATTAACCAACCTTTTGGAGGCTTTTAATGATTTTATGAAAAAATGTAATGTTTCAAACCCATCACCATAATAATGAATTAATTAATTTTCAAACAATTTTTTACAAATTTAGATTTTTTTATTATTATTTTTATTCTCTCTTTTTTTTTTTTTTTTTTGAAAAAAAAAAACAAAACAAAATTCAAATAATAGTTTTTAATTTGTTTTTTTAAATTTTGAAGAGGAAGAGTTTGTATTATTATTACTTGGAGTATTAAATTCTGGATGTTTAAAGAAAAATGTACTTATATAATTCCAAGAATCTTTAAGATTTGGTGGGATAATATTTACAAAGTAGGTGAATAATAAAGTTGGTAAAGAGAAAGCGATGAAAGCCTTATTCTTGCTGATACCATCTAAAACTATGGTAGCAGCTTGATCTGATGTCACTGAAAATGGTAATGACTCTTGTTTTAATGAATCAGACATTGGGGTTTCAACGAAACCAGGTGCAACAATTGAAACACCAACACCACTCTCCTTTAATCTATTTCTTAATGTTAATCCAAATGATGTTACATATGCTTTCGAGCCACAATAAGTTGGGAATACGAAATTCAAATAACTTGTTAAACTTGAAACTAAAACAATTTGACCATTACCTCTTTTTTCGAATTCTTCAATTAATGGTAATGCTGTATTTAACATACCCATTACTAGAAAAAAAAAAAAAAAAAAAAAAAAAAAAATTAGATTAATTTTTTATATTCAACAAAATTTTTAGTTTGAAGTAAAAAAATAAATAAATAAAAAATGAGGTTATTTATACCATTTATATTTGTAAGTTCATATGTTCTATCATTAAAACTTAATTCTTTTGGTAACATTACTAATTTTTTTTTTTTTTTTTTTTTTGAAATTAAAAAAAATAATTAGTAGTGGGTATGTTAGTAAAAATAAAGGTTGAACAAATACTTGATTTTTTTTTTTTTTTTTTTTTTTTTTTTTTAGGTAACATACATTCACTAACAGCAGCATTTGCAACTACAATATCAACAGTATACTTTTTATCAAATGATAATAACCATTCATTCATTTTCTCTTTATTTGTGATATCAATGGATTCAATGATAACATTTGCACCTTTTTTAATACATTCTTTTTTAACATCTTGTAATCTTTCAATATTTCTACCAATTAAACCCAAAGTTACACCTGGTTTAGCATAGGCAATTGCAATACCTCTACCCATACCACTATTACTTCCAGTGATAACGATGGTTTTTGGTGTTCCAAATTTAGTTTTATTCTTACTAATATTAATTAAATTTAAAAATGGTCCAATCAACATCAATAATAAACTACCAAAGAATGAAACAACTATCATTAAATAATCATTCGTATTATCAATAAATGATTTTACAACATCTTCAAATAATATCATTTTATTTATCTATTTTATTTTTATTTATTTTAAAATTATTAAAAAAAAAAAAAAAAAAAAAAAAAAAAAAAAATTAAAAAAAAATTTAAAAAAATCACCATCACAATTTGGTTTCAGAAATTAAAATATAAAAAAATTAAAAAAATTAAAAAAAATAAATTTTGAAATTGAAAAAAATATCTTTTTTTTTTTTTTTTTTTTTAATTAATCTCTGTTTTATAATTAAAATGAAATAAAATAAAATAAAATATAAATTTAAAATAAAAATTCAAAATCTATTAGGTTTTTTTTTTTTTTGTATTTTATGATAATGGTTTGATATTGTAAAATAATTTTATTTCATATATTAAACTTAATAATGTACATTTTATTATATATAAAATCTAATATACAATTCTTGTGTTTATTCATAAATTGGTCTCCATGGTGGTGGTGGTGGTGGTGGTGGAAGTCCATCCCAATTACTATGGTTGTAACCAAATGAAATTTCGGAAGATGAATTTGTTGAGACAGCAGATTTTGATGAACTTGTCTTGTTGGCTCCAAAGGAGAGCTTGGTTAATGCGTCTACAAAAATAATTGTTAAAAAATAAAAAAAAATGTTAATTATTATTTAAAAAAAAAAAAAAAAGTGAGAGAAATTAATTTTAAAAATGATATTTACCAATTAACATAACTTTTTTTTATAATGGTTTTTTTTTTTTTTTAAAATTACAAATAATTAAAGAAAATAATGATACAAATAATATTAATGATAGTAGTAGTAGTACAAATAAGTTGTTTTTTAATATTTTTTTTTGAAAAAATATTTGGGCTATTTATATTTTTTTTTTTTTTTTTTTTTTGAAGATATCTTCAACCCAAATTTTTTTTTTTTTTTTATAAATTCTTATTTGCGATTTTTTGCGAATTTTTGATTGTTGATACAATTTTATGATTGGACAAATTTTAGGGAATAGAAAAAATAATAAAATTCGTTGAATTTATAAATTATTATTATTTGTGTTGGTTGTGTGTCCAAAGATATTTTTTTTTTTTTTTTTTCGAAATTGTTGTTTTAATGATTTCCCACAAAATGTGAAAAAATTGAATCAATTATTATAAAATATGTTATTTTCAAATAAACAAAATCATTTTTTAGATTTAGATTTCGAATAGCGACATAAAAAAAAAAAAAAAAAAAAAAAAAAAAAAAAAAAAAAAAAAAAAAAAAAATCACTCTTGCATTTTTGGGTGGAATTTTCTTTTTCTTTTTTTTTCAATCGAAGATCACACTTTTAAAAATGAAAATTTAAAGAAAATTTTTAAAATAAGGTATTTGTTTTTTTTTTTTTTTTTCTCAAATATTGAATTTTCTATTTTTATTTATACACAATCGGTTGGCTGATTTTATTTTTAGTATTAACAAAAGAATTGTTATTTTATAATAAAGAATTCTCTGAGAAGATATTAATTTTTATAAAAATTTAAATTTATAATATAAGAAAGTAAAATACAAATAAAAAAATTAGTTATTAAATGTGATATTTAACTACCATCAACCATTGGTAAATAAAATTTTCACCAATAAATTTTGAAAATTTTGATATTTTCAAATTACTATTTTAAATAAATAATCATTGCTTATTTTTTTTTAATTTAATTGGATAATCAATTTAGATATTAAACTACCCCCCCTGCCTCCTAAATAAAAAATAAAAAAAAAAATAAAAAAAAATCATTTTCACTAATTTTTTTTAATTTGCAAATTTCAAAGTTCAATTCTTTTTTTTTTTTTTTTTTTTTTTTTTTATTAAAATTTAATAAAAAATTAAAAAGGAAAGATATTTCAATTCATAAATTTCCAAATAACTAATTCAAAAAAAAAAAAAAAAAAAAAAAAAAGTGAACTTTAAAGTTTAAAATAAAGAGTTTGATTTATTTACAGATAGAATTATATAATTTAATTAAAAATTTTTTTTTTTTTTTTTTTTTTTTTAAATTCTATTAAATTCTATTAAGTCATCATTTGAATATGTTTTCTTGGGGTGGTTGGTTGACTGTTTGATTTTTGAGTTTTATTTTTATTTGAAAAAGTAAATTTTGATTTAAATGATTTCGATTTTCGATCTTCAATAATTTTAGTTGATAACCAATCCAAACCTTCATAAATTCCAATCCCTTCCAATGTTCTTGTTGGTTGAACATACCACCTACGATCCTTTATATCATGTAAACCTAATTGATCGGTTAGTTCGGGTATTTCCATTGGTGATATACAATCTTGTTTAGTAGCAAAAATTAATAATGAACAACCTTTTAATTCTTCCTCTTTCATTAATTTCGATAATTCTGATGCAGCTTCATCTATTCTTAACCTATCACTACTATCAACAACAAATATAATTGCTGTACATTTATTATAAAATGGTTTCCATAATGTTCTAATTCTTTCTTCACCTGCTAAATCCCATAACTTATATTTACCAAAAAAAATATTATTTTAATAAATTAATAAAATATAATAAATATTAAAAAAAAAAAAGGGATAAATAACATACTGTTAAATTTAAATGTTTATGTTGAATTGTCTCAACATTATAACCTAAAGTAGAAATTGTTGAAACAACTTCATTTAACATTAATTTATATAAAATTGTTGTTTTTCCACTACCATCTAAACCCAACATTAATAATTTTATAGCTTTACTTTTAAAAATTGAACTAAATGGATTAGATGATGAAATTCCCATTTTTTTTTTTTTAATTAGATTTTAAAATTATTTTATAAACTATTTTTTTGGTTAAGAAAATATTATTTAAAAAGGTTTACTTTTTTTTTTTAATAAATAAATAAATAAATAAATAAGAAAAAAAAAAAAAAAAAAGATTAAAAATTAATATCACAAAATTACTGAAAAAATTTAATGGGGAAAAATAATTGATGTGATAAAAATAAAAATGAAATTAAATAAATTATTTAAGTGTGAAACACAAAATTTTATAATAATTAAAAAAATATAATTAATTTATTTAAAAAATAATAATAATAAAAAAATTTAAAAAAAAAAAAAAACAAACCAAAAATATTAAATTATATATTAATACATATAAGTAAAAAATTATAATAAAAAATAAATTAAAAAAAAAAAAAAAAAAAAAAAAAAACACTACTATCACTCCCACACACACACACACTTATATATACACAAGAAAAACATTTTCTTTGCCACATAAATAAACACACAAATGAATAAATCTCAAACTTTGTGATATTATGTGTGTAAATATAAATATAGTATTGGTCAATTGAAAACAAAAACTATTTAGTTCAACCCCACCCACCTCTTTTTTTTTTGTATGAAACTAACAATGATATTAACATGTTAATCCGATAATAGGGTTTATTAATATTTATTATTATCAATATGTTGGTTTTTTTTTTTTTTTTTTTTTACTTTTAAAGAATTGATTTCAACACAAGTTTTTTGAATTTTCTTTATATTTAAAAAAAGGTGATTTTATAATTTTTCTTGTTTTTTTTTTTTTTTTTTTTTTTTTTTTTTTATCCACTTTTAAATAATGTTTTATATTTTCTTTGATTCAGTAAAAAAAAAAAAAAATATTAAAAAAATAATAAAAAAACTAATTTATATCATTAAATAAATAAGTATTATTAATAAATTTATTAAGATAATTATTAAAATTATTATGTAAAAAAATAATTTAATATAGGTAAACTAACTGATTAGCTTTGTATTTATATATTGGTATTTTCTATTTTTTTTTTTTTTTTTTACAATTTTATGCATAATAACCCCAAAAAAAAAGAATATAACCAAATAACTGTGTTTGAAGTTTTTATTATTTGAATGTACATTTTTTTTAAATTTTTTTTTAATTTTTTTTATTATTAATATTATTCATTTTGGGTTGTTTTGAACCTTTCACAATTTTCATCATTTAACTTCTTTTTTTTTATTTATATAAAAAAATAAAAAAAAAACGTTTATCTAGATTCAATATTTTAATAAAAGTCAAAATGGAAAAAAATTAAAATATAATAATAAATAATAATAATAATAATAATAATAATAATAATAAATTCTGATTTTAAAAAAGAACTTCAAACTCTTTTTTTGTATGTCCAAATTCAATTTGCCTTGAATATTAAAAATAAAAATAAAAAAGTAAAAAAAAAAAATTGAATTTTTTTTTTTTTTTTTTTTTTCAAAATTTATTTTTCATTCCCACAGAATTAATTAATAATTTACAATTTTATTTAACTTTTTTTTATTTTTTAATAAAATTCAAAACTCTCGATAAAAGTTTAATTTAAATTTGATTTGATTCATTTTTTTTATTAATTTTTTAAAACTATTAAATTTTTTTATATTATTTTATTTATTTTTTAATTTATTATTACCATATTTTCTGTTTATTATGAGTGAAAGTAATAGTAACAACAATGAAACATCAGATTTAAATAAAGATGGTGACAACATAAACAGTAGTAACAATAATAAATTATCACCAAAAAGAGTAAGATCAACTTCAAGATCACCAAGATCAAGATCAAAATCAAGATCACTTTCACCAAAGAGAAAACCAAATAGATCTTCATCACCAAGATCACCATCACCAAAAAGAAAGTCTTCAACATCACCATCCTCTTCTTTTTCAAATAAAAAAAAGAATGCCTCTTCTTCTAGATCACCCTCACCAATGAACTATTCTCCATCCAATAGAAGATCTTCAAGATCACGTTCTCGTTCTCCAATTTATAATAATGATAAAAAAAGAAGCTCATCACAAAATAAAGATAATAACAACAATTATAGAGGTATGGGTGGTAGAAAGTCACCATTACACTCGTCATCAAGAAGACAACTATCAAGATCACGTTCACCATTAAGAGCAAGATCACCATCACCATATAGAAGACAATTATCAAGATCACGTTCACCAAGACGTAGATCAAGAACGCCACCAAAAAAACAATATCAACAACAACAACAACAACAACAACAACAACAACCTCATCATCATCACAACCAAAGATATTCACACTCTAGGTCAAGATCAAGATCAATTTCACCTCCACCAAGATCATATAGTTTATCACCAATTAGAGTCGATAGATTAACACCCAATGTAAAAAAAGATCATTTACAAGAGATATTTGAAAACTTTGGTTCTATTAAAGAGGTTGATTTCATGTGGGACAAGGAAATAGATCAACCAATGGGCTATGCTCTATTATATTTTCATCAAAAAGACGAAAGAGACAAAGCAAAACGATATATGGATGGTGGTAAAATTGATGGTCAAATTGTAACTGTGAGATATTTAAATCCAAAACCTTCCTCAAATCAATCCTTTAAATCAAGAGGAGGTGATCAAAGAAGAAATGCTGGTAGTTATAGAGGCGGTGGTGGTGGTGGTGGTGGTAGAGATATGAGAGATTTTAGAGATGTAAGGGATAATAGATATAGAAATTTAGGTGGAAGAGGTAGATATGGTAGAGATAATAGACCAACTGATAGGGATTATAGTCCAAGAAGAAGAGACTATAGTAGAAGTAGAAGTAGAAGTAGAAGTAGAAGTAGAAGTAGAAGTAAAAATAGAAGTAGAAGCAGAAGTAGAAGTTTTGGTAGAAACTCTACTAACAATAAAAAAATAAATAGAAGCTTAAGTAGAAGCAGAAGCAGAAGTAGAAGTAGAAGTAGAAATAGAAGAGCTAGAGATTATAGTAGAAGTAGGAGTAAGAGCTTAAACAGAAGCAGAAGCAGAAGTAGAAGTAGGGGTGGATATAAAAGAAGATCTCCCTCTCCCTTCAAACACTAAATCCTTTTTTTTAAGTTAATTTTTTTTTTTAAATTAAAAAAAAAAAAAAAAAAAAAAAAAAAGAAATAAGAAAAAATAAAAAATAAAAATAAAATATAATAAAATCAGTTGAAAAAAATATTTTTTGGACAATCACTTCTATAAATAGAAAGTTGATTTTTTTTTTTTTATTTTTTTTTTTTATTTTTACATTTCCTTTCGTTTTGATTGAAATTTAAATTAAAAAAAAATGAAAAATTATTGTCATTTTGACGAAAAATAAAAATAAAAAAAAAAAATAAAAAAAAATAAAATTTTTTTAATTTAAATTGCGCAACTTCACCCATATTTTTTTTTTTTTTTTTTTTTATTTTTACATTTCATACAACACACAGCAAACAATTACATTGCTAATTTAGATTATTTGTAGTTTATTGTAGAAAATCTACAGAGAGAAAAAAATTCAATAAAAAAAACAAAAAAAAAAAAAAAAAAAAAAAAAACCCATACAAACCTAGTTTAATTTTTAATTTTTTTTTTTTTTGAATACACTTTTATTTTTTATCTATTTTTTTTTTTTTTTTCAATTTCCCAAACAATTTTATTTTAATTCCTTTTATTTACTATATTAAAGGAAAAAATAAAGACATGAATAGATTATCAAATTTAATTAAAACCAAACCAATTTTAAATAATGTAAAGAGTTCAAATAAAAGATATTTTATTTCAACGACCAACAACAATTTAAATTTATTAAAAAATTCAAGTAATAAATATTCATTAACCAATAATAGTAACAATAATTTAATAAATAGTTCAATATTTTCAAATAAAAATTCATTATTGTTTCAACAAATAAGAAATTATCAAGGTATGTAATTAATAACCAGATAGATTTAAGTTTTATTTTATTTTTTTCTGAATGAATGAATGAATGAATGAATGAATGAATGAATGAATGTTAACTAATTACTTTTGTTTTTTATATATATATTTTTTTAAAAAAGGTGGTAACCAAGGAGGCGGACAACAACCACCACCACAAGAACCATGGGTATCACCAGATAATGTACCACCAGGAGAAGCATTAAAGAAATATACAAAGGATTTGACTGAGATAGCCAAGGGTGGTAAATTAGATCCAGTTATTGGTAGAGATGAAGAGATTCGTCGTACCATTCAAGTATTGAGTAGAAGAACCAAAAACAATCCAGTTTTAATTGGTGAACCAGGTGTTGGTAAAACAGCCATAGTTGAAGGATTGGCTCAAAGAATTATAAATGGTGATGTACCTGATAGTATAAAGAATAAACGTGTTTTAACATTGGATTTAGCATCAATTGTTGCTGGTGCAAAGTTTAGAGGTGATTTCGAAGAGAGAATGAAATCAATTCTAAAGGATGTAGCACATTTCAAAGGTGAGGTAATTTTATTCATTGATGAACTTCATACATTAGTTGGTGCAGGAGCAGTTGAAGGTGGTATGGATGCATCTAATATGTTAAAACCACAATTGGCAAGAGGTGATTTACATTGTGTAGGTGCGACTACAACTGCAGAATATAGAAAATACATTGAAAAGGACCCAGCACTTGCAAGAAGATTTCAAAGTGTATTAGTACAAGAGCCTTCAGTTGAAGATTCTATTGCAATTCTTCGTGGTCTAAAAGAACGTTATGAGGTACATCATGGTGTTCGTATAACTGATGGTGCTTTAGTGGCAGCTGTAGTAAACTCACAACGTTATATCACTGATCGTTTCTTACCAGATAAAGCAATTGATCTTATTGATGAAGCTGCATCTCGTTTACGTCTTCAACAAGAATCCCTTCCAGAGGAAATCGAGAATTTAAATCGTCAAATCATCGTATCAAAAATAGAGTTGGAAGCATTAAAGAAAGAGAAAGATCAAGTCTCTAAAGAACGTCGTGAAAAATTGGAGAAGGAATTGGTGGAGAAAGACAAAGAATACAATAAACTCACTGATCTTTGGAAGAAAGAGAAAGAACAACTCTCCATTAGAAAAACTGCAGTAGAGAAATTGGATAAGGCAAAGATTGAACTTCAACAAGCTCAAAGAAAGGGTGACCTTGCTAGAGCAGGTGAGTTGGCATATAGTATCATCCCACAATTAGAGAAACAAATTCCAAAAGAGGGTGAGGAACAATCGAGTGATATTTCCATGGTGAGTGATGCAGTAACCGCAAAAGATGTTGCATTGGTAATCTCAAAGGCCACTGGTATCCCAGTGCATAATATGCTCATGGGTGAAAAGGAGAAATTACTCAAAATGGAGGATGAATTAGGTTCGCAGGTTATTGGTCAACCGGAAGCTGTCACTGCAGTAAGTAATGCCGTTAGAATTAGTCGTGCAGGACTTCATAGTCATAG